>VWPU01002530.1:0-97182 GCA_013398955.1 Callaeas wilsoni | reverse complement strand
GTGCTGAGGTAAGGGAGTCGCAGCCCTGAGGCGCCGGGCGGGCTCCCCGGGGCGGCGGCCCGGAGGAGCCGGACCGGGCCGGGTGTCGGCGCTGCGGGCAGCCGGGGCCGGCGGCTGCCTGTGGCACGGGCCGCCCGAGCCGGGCTGGCGCGGGGTCACCTTCCCGTGGTGCCCCTGACGCTTCCCGGCCCCCGGCGCCCCTCACCGCTCCTGCTCTGGCCGTCCCGCCGGCGGCTGCCTGGCGGTGGCACCGAAGCGCTCTCGGGGGGCCCCTCCACCGAGCTGTGCCCCGAAGGGCCGTGCCGGCGCTGCGGGTTGGCTCGGGCGAGGCCCCGCACCGGTCCCCGGCGCGGATGAGACTCAGGGTCGGTGTGACCTGGAACACCGTTGGAATGGCTTGTAACGTTATGGAAGACTAAACCAGGGTTCCTGATGTTCAGACTGGCTAAGAGGTTATGACCTTATTAAAGTTGCACTTGGTTTTTGTTTTTTTCCTGGTTGGTTTGGTTTGTTTTGTTTTGTTTTTTTCCCTGAAAGTCTGTCTGGGCTTGTGGTAAAAGTACAGCACATATCAAAGAGATCCTAACACTTAAAGTCTCTTCTGCCTTTGGTGTAGTTTTTCTGTACTGAAGAGCATTTTCGCATCTTTCCTCATGGAAAGACTGGGTGTGACACTTAGTGCCATGACCTAGTCGACATGGTAATATTTGGTAATAGCTTGGACTTGATGATCTCAGAGGTCTTTTCCAACCTAATTGATTCTGTGGTCCGATCTAAATGTGCAGAGCTCCTCCTCTCCTCACAGGTATGTATGAGTAGGTGTTTCAGAATGCATTACATCTGTAGGCATTTAGTAGTCCACAGCTGTAGTTTTGATGCGTATTACATGGAGTCACAGACTGCTTATGCACAGCGCTCTGGCTTGTAGCTTGTATATTAAAAGATAAGTCAGAGTCTACAGATAACTTTCAGTATTTAAAATGCAGAGGTTTTAAAAGCCTGATGTACTTGGTTGCCAGAGAAGTTTCCTTGACTTGGAACAGGACCCACAATCAGCAGCCCAGCATCAGGGGTGTAGCCTGGCCTGTTTCCATAAGGTTGAGATAGTGCCCTCGACATCAAAACTGCCTCTGCAGGTTGCTTTTAAACTCTCTTCTTGGTGATCTTTGACTTTGTTCCAGCAGGTACTTTTAAAATGGAGAGAGAGACTTAACTTTTCTAGCCTAGGACTCCCATATGAGATGAGTAAGTTGCTAGTCAGATCTCTTCTCTGAGGGATCCTGCTGGTAATCTGTTGATTTTGAGGTCCCTGATTTGCAGTTTTTAATTATAAAAATAAAGATGTCTTTGTAAAGTATTCACAGGTTTTTCTAAAAGGTATTGAAATTATTGAAAAAAGAATCCTATAAAGGGAAAGCATTTTCTTACCTAAGAGTAATGTAAGACCTGTAAATCCCTCGTGCCTTTCACAAACAGGCTGAATACAGAATGGAATTTATTTGCATTCGTTTTGCAAGCACACCAGCAAAAACGCTTATTCAAACAAGTATTTCCAATGTTGTTTATATACTCTGTGTCATAACCTTGCTGAGTGAGTTGGGAGAAAAGGAAAATTCTTGTATATTATTGTTTTCTCCATTTATGTGTAAATTACTTTCTCTGGGCATCATATTTGAGATCCAGTTCCTGACCTTTATATAATCAGCCAGTGGTGTTCCAGTAAAAAGATACATCATTGTTTATGTGTGTACGATTGGCTGGATTTGTGTCTAGAGGATGAAGACCTCACTACACAAAACATTACCTGAGGTGATTCCTGTGAGCAGAGGTTTCCAAGGGTTTCAGTGAAGCATCAGGCATTATGTTTTCATTTCTGTTTCCTCCTTTCTCTTGCTCCTTTTTTATGCCTTACCCTTTCTTTTAATTTCACGGTGAACAGTAGTTATTTCAGAATTCTTTTATACCTGTCTGGTTAGCTGTACAATGTTTTTAATGCACAGCATAATAATTGCATGCTTTAAAGATTAGTTCAGATTTATAGCTCCTGTTAATTGAGGCCTGTATAGTAGTTTAGTTCATAGAACTCCTCAGGCAATGAGGGCTGTTGGATTTGCTGTTTATTAAAAGATCTGATAATAACAGAGCTGCTCTCACCATGTGCAATACCAGGTTAAAGTTGTCATGTTTTGTTTGAGGAGCTTAAGAGGTGGTTCTTAACTTGGAAGTAATAGCTGTAGATTCAAAAGGATAATTCTTTGAAGGGGGAAGAAGTAGCTGTCAAGATTTTTGCAGTATTTACTATTATTTGCATGGGAGGGACAACAAAAAGCATTTACAGAGGTGCTCCTCTGTGCCTTTGCAGTTTAGGGTATCCTTGTGAAGCTTGACAAAAAATGCTGATAGTACTGTGGCAACCATATGAAGAAATTAATTGTATTTTACATCTGGTGAAAAGCGTTTACCTGAGCATAAATTGGGATATTTATGCTTCATGCAGATAACACAAAATAAAATAAATTGTGTTCTTCCTGATAATCCCGAGGCTATCCATGCTTGCAGAGACCTGGTACGTGTTTCATGTTAATCACCTGTGACTGGTTTGCAGCATGTTGGCATTTGGTTGATTGTTTTTCTTGATGCAAACAATGTCTGAGTGGACAAAAACCATGTTATTTGAAATTTATAAAGCCTAAATATTGTTTCATGCAGGTGTGATTTTATTTCTTTAATGTTATCCCCCCAGTCATTGAAAAGATTGGCTCAGTGTGTGTTTTGAATGTCTGACTAGTCTGATCATTACATACACACACTTCTGAAAGTATTTTTACCACCAAGTAAAGTACCAGTGATTTTTCTTTTTTTAGCTATTTTGGCTAAGTGAAGAGTGATAGAAGGTGGCAATAGCAAAAAACCAGATCTACTGAAAGACTTAAGAAGACTATATCTAACTTTACACAAATAAATAAATTTTAGTTTCAGTTATAAATCAGGGTGGATTAGGTCCTGTCGAAAGATTAATTACTGTGTCAGTTTTTAACAAAAGTCATTGCTGATACTTCCATCTGTCCCCTTGCTGCATGCCACACCACGAGGCACGCACAGCCACAGTGCAGCTCCACGACTGGCTGAAGCAAGTATAAGATTGCCTCTACTGGCAAGGGGATCCTGCTGCCGTTTCCTTGGTTTTGTTGTGGGCAGTGGCACTTTCGTCAGTTTTCCTTTCTGGTCCAGTTGGGTCTACTTTGTTTTTATGGTTAATATTCAGCCAGATTAGCAAAAGGAGTTGACTTGTGGCAATACTGGGGTAAGGATGATGGCAGGGTGATTTGGAGCGAGGATCACCCGAACCCACATTTTTATACTGTGAAGAGATTGGTTTAATCTGCTCATGAAACCCAGATTGTGTCATTGCAGCATAAAGTTGCAGTAACACAACCATTCTAAACTGGTGTAAATTTCATCTAAGGGTCAGATTGACTCTGCTGGTTCTGACATCTGTGAGGTTATTGACCTGTGAAGTTTGGCTTGCAGCCAGTGCATTCCCAGACCGGGTTTACTGCAGGACAGTGTGAGCTGGAGAGACAAACAACAAAGGAACGGGGTGGGACTGTTCCTCTTGTGACACTGTGGTGTTTTATCAGATTCAGCTGTAACCACAGGTGAAGACAGTTTCAAGTGTGTTTTGAAAACTGGGAGTTGACTTGTCATTTACAAAAGTTCCAGGGATCAATGGATGCCCAGACATCTTGCTGTTTGGTCCATTATACTTGTGATTGCTTAATCCTATAATAAGGAGTATGTTTAGGATATTGGAATAAATATTTAGTACTTGCCATGCCTATATCTTGGGCAGAGCATACCCAGAAATGCAAGTACATGTTGCATTGTGTTTCCTGTCACGGTTCCGTTTGTCATGTTGCCAGAAATGTTTCAGCAAAGGAGAGTGTACTTTGAGCTCTGTAAGGGCTTTTTGAAGCAGTTTAAAATTACACTGTCAGACGTTTACTTAGGCTCTCAGAACGTGCATCTGTACCTTTCCAGATGCAGTCTAAACCCATCAGTCTTAACTCTCAGAGGAGGTGGCAAATTTTGTACTTGTTTATCTAAGTGGGTGCTTGTTTCCTTGGTTCTGCTGTGGGAGGTGTTAACATAGCAGAGAAGAAAATCGAAAAGCAGAGTGGTTTCTTCAACCCCCACAGAATGGTTTGCTAGTGGTCCTCAGATATCCCAGGTGACTCTGCAACATAAATCATTTTTTGTAAAGACATATCTTTAAGATTTCTGAATTTTATTATAATATATGCGTTAATTGCATTCTGCAGGTCAGCAGGATCAACCCTTCATTATCAGTTATAGTTTCGGAATCAATTAATAGTTAATAGTAGCTTGTGGCTGCCTTCTGGAGAGTGGACTGAGGGATGATAAGAAAAGAATTGAACATAATATCATAATGAATCATCATGGAGCACACTGCTGCCAGTGGAACTTAAAAGCTGTTGCAAGTGTATGAAGTCTATAGCAACAAACATTTGTTGTTGTTTCATAACAAGCCAGGACTCAGATTGCTAAAAACACATTCTTTTACAGCCAGTTACAAAAGTAATTTGTTCACTGATGTTTCAGCATGGCCACTTTCAAATTTTTCCTTTAATATTCAGATGTACAGGTTAAGAGTTTTACAGGGGGTAACTTGATTTTCAAGTTTGCATATTTTTCATATGATGTAGATCACTCAAGGCCCACAGTTCCTAAGAACAGTACAGGCGATATGAAGCATGGGGTTCTTGAACATGGATTTCACATGGAAACATAAAACTTTGAATTCGCTTTTTGGTTGTCATATTTATCTGTCGTCTCTTGGCAGATTTCTTCACTGTCCAGCCAAAAAGTTTCTGTTTTGCTCGCTTACTGTAGGAAAGAAAATAGTTAGCTTAAAATTGAACGTGCTGTATTTTATTAGTATATTTAAAGCTTTCCTTTAATTCGTGTGTGAAATAAAATAATATAGAATGCAAAAAAATCAGTTTTTTTCATGTTAAAAGCCTTAGTCTTAAGACATTTTTGTGCAGACTGCAGGAGAATTTTTTCTTGAATAAACAATCATCTGAAAAGCAAAGCAAAGAAACACAAAACCTTCTTTCTCTGAAACCAGTGTAAAAACTTTGTACTTCACTAGAATGAATATTTACAAGACGAACTCCTTAGAGAATCTGTGCCTAAAAATAGCAAAATGCTATTGGAGTATTTCCATTTGTGAGATGAGAGAAGAACTAAATTTTGAAACTAATAAAGTAAAATATCTAAAACTCTAAGCAGAAATAGGAAAATTTAGAATTTATCCTAAATGATGATAATGACAAAACATTCATAAATCCAAAGCAAGAGCTCACAGAAAGGTGAGGAGAGAAACATTTAAAATAAGCTCCTTTATTTGTTAAAATTACAAATATTGTGTCTAAAATAAACTTACTGTCTTTGGTGAAAGACGAAACATCTGGATCCCATATAGCTTGTAGTGACAAAATAAACACCAAGGGTTTTTTTCCTATTTTTCATGGTCTTTGTTCAATGTACACCAGTAAATGTATCTGTTACAGCTTTTGAAAGCCAATAACGTAGGTTTCTCTTTTCTTCAAGTTGATAGTAGTAGTATCAACAGTCGTTTTAGTGGTATTCAATCAATTCTAAAGTGCTAAAAAATTCTAGAGTTCTTTAATTCCATTATATAACTTTCTTTTTCAGCTCAGAAGATAAAATAACTGTTCATTTCATAAACCGTGATGGTGACAAACTAACAGCCAAGGGAAAACCTGGGGATTCACTGCTGGATGTTGTTGTTGACAATAATCTAGACATAGATGGTTTTGGTAAGTAGATTCACATTTTATTCAGCATCTAGAAATTATGTTCCTCTTTATGCATAAATATTTGTAGTATCATTTACATTGGAAAAGATGCTTGAGTCCAGTTGTAAATGAATATTTATACATAAAACCCACCTGTACTTCATTTGGATTTTCTCCCCTTTTTGTCTTCCTTCAGATGCATAGAATATTTTGGTTCAAGTTTTAAAAAAATGCTTGGGGTGATCTTGGCTTGAGTATTAAAGAGGGGAATGTGCACAGAGCACTGTCAAAGTGGAGTCTGAAACATGCCACCTGCAGCCCTCTTCTGAGCTGAAAGGTTCTGTTCTGGAGGCAACACAAAACCGGTGTATTTCTAACAGTGTCTGGTTACTTCTGTAGTGCCATACTGTCTAAATTTATTATCAGGCTTTTTGTAGCACCGTATCTGTAGCAGAGGAATGCAAAGTGAAAGAAACAACCAGGTCTGTGTCCATTAGCAGGGAAGAGCAAGAAGTTTAATTCTTATTAAAGAACTGGGGTAAAGGAAACCTTGTGAAATTCTAGCTTGGTACGAGTTCTGTTTAAAATCAAAATAGGAGGAAATGACAACTTCCCCTTATTTCTTCAAACTTTTGCACTTTCCATAGTTAAAGTCATAGGATGGTTTGGGTTGGAAGGGACCTTGAAGATCGTTCAGTTCTAAACCCCCCTGTTGTAGGCATCTTCCACTAGCCCTTGTTGCTCAAACCACTAGACCACATTGCTCAAAGGTATTAGGTAATGTCAGTTAAATACCTTGGGAAGGCATTTATATGAACGTGAGCTGGAAAATTAATAGAATTAAAGCAGGAAGTGGTAGTACAATTGTCAGAACTGAATGCATAACATGAAGCAGTTGGTGGGAAAAAAAAAGCAGCAGAGTATTGTAGCACAGTTTGAAATGCGAGATGTATTTTAATTAAGTGCAAATAAATTTTGCTGCTAGTAATAAAATCTTTGATAAGATTTAAAATCTTATACTTAATATCTGAGACAACTTATATGTCTAGAGTTGCATATATCTGGGGAAGAAAAATTGTCTCAAAAATTTGTAATGCAACTAGCTTTATGTATCACTTATTAAATGACTCATTTAGGCTTATGGCTGGTCTGCTTGTGTTCTACAGTAAATGTTCTCTGTGTCAGTATCAGCTATGTTAAAGCATTGTGGTAAAGTGGGAAAAAGCAACGCTGTCAATAAAAAGAAGGCAAAATGAAAATTTGGAATACTGTAACAGTCTTTAATTATAACATATGCTAGTCCCATTTCAATAACCACTAGCTGATGAAACATCATACTAGGGCAAAGAAATAATGTAGTAAAAATGTATGTTCTGTGTTTAGGAAAAAAGTGATAAGGGAAAGTAAAATGTAAATCCTGCTTATTTGCTTCTATCACTAGGGGGCATCCCATGTGCATTAATTATAATAGAAATATCTTTGTATAAAGGGTTACAGTTCTGTTGAATGATTCAGCTGCACTCAATTTGTTTCTTATTGCCAGTTTTACAGTTGTGGAAAGACCTTCCACTGTTCAAAGAGACTGGTCAGTGTTCTTTCCTTCCCCCCTCACTCTTTCTCTCACTTCCCTAACATTAAGGATGCTTAAACTGCTGAAACAACAAATTTTATGTTTGGCACTTTAATTAAACTCTGCTTTTTCATGTGTATTTGAAGACACGATATAATTTAAAAATCAAATGTTCTATTACAGTGTCATGCTTGCTTTGAATATATGCTTTTGATATTGTAGGAGCATGGTGCTTTCTGTGTGGTTCTCATGGTCTAATGATGAGTTCCACTATTTCTTTTCATAGCAGTGGTTATACATACAACCTTGCTTCCCTTATTTCCATATGATTACAAAGGTGATATGGTCACAGTATTTTTGGTTCTGCTTTCCCTGGAAATAAGTGAAGATGGGTTAATGTGTTATCTACTTCTATCAATTTAAATCAGAGCCTGGGATTTGTAATCTCCATGGTATTTCGCTTTCCCTCCTCTTCCTGAGGTTGCGTATTTCCTTTTCAACACTGTGGAGAACTTGGTGCTAGCCCAGTACAGTGATAGAGACAATTTTCTTAGAGTTCAAGCTTTTACTGTGCTGTGATGACCTAATTGCTGTAGCAGGTACGTGGAGGTGGCGCTTGTGCTGCTCTACCCCAGCAACTTGTTAGATCGTTGGCTCGTACTGGAACACCTCGTAATACGTGCAGGCCATCTCTCTCTAGCCTGACTACCTTTGTTGCTGTGAATTAGTCTTCTGTTGAGTGAGAAGAAATAGGTATAAAATCCCTCCTCCCTGTACTTCTAAGGAATTTTTTTTGTGTACCAGGTGTCTGCTGTTGAACTTCTAGAGGAAACCTTCTCAAAACCGTGGGAAAGAGAGATAAGAAGGATCAGCATTGGAAATAAATGAAGTAGTGTTGATTGACAGCATTGTCTGCTTTTGCATTCTTATAGTAGAAAGCTTTTCTTTCTTTAAATGGTGGAAAGAGAATTGTTAAGTATTTTAACTAATTGCTTAGCATTTTTTAACTACTTAGCATTTGAGTAAATCTTAGTGCTATAGGAACTGTGGAAATACTATTAACAGTTGAATGCAGATTAGGTATATGAATGTGGGAATATACGGAACATTAATTTTGCTAATCAACTGAGACTTCTTGTATGAGACAAACACAAGTAGGATTTCTTCTGAAATTCAGCTGCAATTTGAAACTTGGATTTTCTATTATCTTGATTTATTTTTCTTTAGGTGCATGTGAAGGAACGCTAGCCTGTTCAACTTGTCATTTAATATTTGAAGACCACATATTTGAGAAACTAGATGCAATTACTGATGAAGAGATGGACATGCTGGACCTGGCATATGGCCTCACAGAAACGTAAGGCAGCATAACACTTCTCTACATCACTTACCCAAAGAATGGGGAAAAAGGTTTGCAGATGGGGCAGTCCAATATGCTTGGAGCACCTTAATCAGCTTTTAATGAATAGTTGGAATCTGTTACACAAATAGGACTGCCAAGTTTAAATGTTGTTTATCTGAGTTTGTATTAAAAAGATGTCAGTATTGGTTTTGTGACTGAAAGGTGTCAGTTGCCAGTACTTGGTCTTCAGAGGAGTCTGGTGCAGGAATGTTAGAACTAAAGTATAACTGGTAACCCAGTTCCTTCTACAAAAGCTCTGCCACTGCTGTAGGATGTGTGAATTTTCTTGTTCTTGTTTCTCTTCCCTTCCATTTTCTGTCCCTTGTTAGATAGTTAATGTATTTTATGAATGTGTTTATGTCGGTATTTTAGGTTTTGGTCAGATCTTCTTTTCACAGAATCACAGAAGGGTTGAGGTTGGAGGGGACCTCTTGAGGTCAGCTGGTCCAACCCCCTGCTCAAGCAGGACCACCTAGATCCGATGCCCAGCAGCATGTCCAGACAGCTTTTGAATATCTCCAAGGATGGAGACTCCACCTTCTCCAACCTCTCTGGTATTTATGTACATTGCTAAGATCCTTCCTCCAAGCCTTCTCTAGGACACCTAAACAGTGTAGAGATATGTCAGTGTACGTACTTGTTATGCTTTGACTCATATCACAGTGCTCCTTGTGCACACAAACCAGATTCCCTTTTGGGAGAAACTGATCCTAAAGTGTGCTCTGACTGCTGATAGGCATTAGGATTAGACTAGTGGTACTCTGAAGTAAACCTGTGTTCTGCATCACCCTCACCATCACACATCTTGTAATTAGGATGTTACGTTGTCATTGCAGACCCGTTCCTGGTGGGCTGTTGTACTTGCTGTGCACAAGTAGCCTTTATCACCGACCATGCCCACAGAAACAGTAGGCAGCTGTGCCTTATGAGATTTCATAAGCCCTTTCCTTCGTGTTTCAACGGAACTCCTTGTTAAAGTTTTTGAGAACCTTTCCAGTGATGTCAGAGGCTTTATACCTGGTCTGCATTAGCATAGAGTTTGTCTCTGCAAAGAAGTACTCTGAATTAACTTGTCTGTCTCCTTGTATCAGTAAAAGGAATCCTGTACTCATCATTTCTACATGACAATACACTTTCTCACTTCAGCCAAATCTGAACATTTATGGGAGGTTGGAAAGGCAAAAAAGTCAAGCAATGAGAAACTTGTTGTAGCTTCTTTTGTTTTATCATTTTTCCTGTCTCACAAAACCCATTTTCAGTTTTGAAAAAAAAACCCATAAGCCTATTAAGCCTGCCACCTACCATAATAAAGCATAACTTTTACATTCAGGGCCAAAATAATTCCTGAATAGCTCTGGAGACATATGATCTAATAAAAACCTTTTCTCTTTGGCTACCTTTTAAATAAAGGTTTAAAGCAAGGAGATTTTACTGAAGAATTGGAAAATAGTAGCAAGCCAGAGCTCTCTGTTTAAATGTTTCTATTTTCTCCTCTAAATTCTTCATACCCAATTAAGTCTAGACCCTCTGAAGGTGTTGGAACTTCTGTTAGGTTTTCCTAGCATCACATGTTCTTCTTATGGCCAGGGATTTCCATATATGTGAGAGGATGACTCTTGTGAAAGATGGAGCTTTAAGTGGCTGGTATTTGCTGCAGATTACGTGGGCTCCTGTGCTGATGTAAATTTGTGTAATGGAGATACACTTTTATGTTCTGTCATAGGTACAGGCATAACAGCTTATTCTTGTCAGTGACTCTGTATTTGGGAAAGTTTCAGCCAGCAACTGCCATGAAAGCTCACGTTTTTTAAAATGAAGGATTAATTAGGTTAAAATAAAATTGTTTTGATTAACTGCAGAACAGTAGAAAGTAGTAAGATGGGGGAGTGCAAGCCCTGGCAAGTTAAAACAAAAATACTAAAACAAAAAATAAGCTGAGAAACAGCTTGCAAAAAGTAGGCAAATATTTTTGTTTTTAACCTATCAGAAACAGGAAACTTTTGTCTACATGCTGGGCCAATGGGTGATGTAGAAGGTGCACGTAAAATAGAAAAAGAACATAAAAGTGAAGTTTCTTTTCATTGTTATCTCTATAGATTTTATGGACTGTCCACGTGCTGGAAGGTTTCTTTGCAGAGGGTGTCCTGGCATATTCTGTGATCTTCTTTCAAACTGACGTGTCCATAGAAGTAGTATTACTGCAGATAAATAAACTAAGTGGTAACAAGTAGTAATAGTTAGGTAGCGTTCTCCCAGGAGCTCTACACGAATTCAATATGGCATTTCTGAACTGCTGTCTGTAAGGCTTCATTAGTTGGTTTGAAACTGCTTCTACGTCAAAGGAATGGCAAGGTGGGAACCCAACTTTTAAAATGAGATTCAACATTTTAAAATGAGATTCGGAGCTGAAGAACACTCTGATTCTATGGGCTGTTGGTTTTCTATACTATCTACTATGGGTAAGGAAAGAATTCAACAGAGCTTTTGTAGAGGGATGAAGCAGATGTGGGAATTCTTCATATAAGTCACTGAGATGAAGAAAGATCTTGCAGTTCATGCAGTTTACTTAGGTCTAGAAATTGTTTACTAAATTTTGAGTTGCACCAGCATAACAGCAAAGGCCCTGTAAAGGATAAGTAATTGGTTAAAAAAAACCCCACATCTTTTAACAAGAAGTATTAAGCTGCCTGGTAAGAGTATGTAATCAACAGCATGATGTAAAAATGATTGGTGCTAGGTTTTAATTAGTGTGAGCATCCTTGTGAAAGACTTGGGAAAACACAGTGAGGAGTAAGGTTTGTTTATGGTGCTGTGATAATATCATCACCTGCCTATGTAAACATGCATGAGGATTTTGTGCTCTTGAGCAATAGGAAATTACATTTGGAATTAAAAGGCAAATGCAGATAAATGCATATGGAGAGGTGAATAAAAGAGTGGGAACTTCACATTCTTGAAACAGGCTGTCAGCTAGCTAGTGTCTTGCCAGGGGCTGGTGCTACAGAACATTGCCCATCCTTGCTGATGTTTTTAGTATTCTGTACTTAAATATTGAGACATGGACATTGATTTAAAGTTATCCCAGCAATAAAAGCAGCTTGTGATGTCTGCAGAGTTTTGTTGTGGTATTAAATCTTCTGGTTTTAATTGCTTGTGTGCAACATCTGGTTTTCTCATGCTGAATGATAGGTATTGAAATGAAGGACGACGTCTCCTCCAGTGCCTTGAGTGTTTTATCCTTCTCCTTCCTATGTTTCTTGTCTTTTCACTCTTACTTTTCTGGTTTAAACTCAATCTTGAGTTTTTCAGTTTGAGAACATTGAACTCTGGATGGGGGGGGTTAAGCTTTGCTTTTTCTGAGGCTTTCATTCAGATTCATTGCCTTTATTGCTGGATTAAGGCCCTACACAAGAGTGGCTGTTCCTAGTTCATGGTGCGTTTGGGATGGCTGAGTGTTGGAGGCATAAGAGGGTAAATGCTGTTAGATTGCTAGTGGGCTAGAACTAACAATAATGTCCTGTTTCCCCACAGATCACGTTTAGGCTGCCAAATCTGCTTGAAGAAATCAATGAATGATATGACTGTTCGAGTACCAGAAGCTGTGGCTGATGCTAGACAATCAGTAGACATGAGTAAAAACTCCTAAAAGAAAATATCCTAGGGGTTTTAAAGAAGCTTAATTATTTTTATAACTTATTTTTAAATGTGTAATTAAGTATGGAAACTTACATAATTGTGAGTTATTTTATATGACTATCAATATTAGATTAATGCTATTTTAATTTTCTTTATAGAACCTCTTATATTTTTACGCTTAAAATGCAATAATACTTCTTATAAGTAATCATTGGATTATAAACATTAGCAGGTGTATTACAGATTTCATGTAACATTATTCTGCCAAAACATTTAATGACATTTAAAAACTGGATCACTTGTACAGGACTTCTCCTAAAACAAACCCTGAGCATTTCTAGGTGTCAGACCTGGATGTGTAAGAGAAAAGAGCTTGCTGGACTGCATGGGGTCTTTTTGAGGTGTTGCCATTAAAGATGGTGTGCTCAGAGCTAGTTAAAATTCTCAGTAAATATGATACTTCCTCAGCAAATACTGGATTTTCAGGATAGGAATTTTCTAAACTTTGGAATCTTAATGAGATGTGGCAAATGTTGTCTTGTGAAAATACTGCTAAACCCATGAGTTCTAGGGGCTATGTTATAGTTTAACCCAGCAGGCAGCTAAACGCCACACAGCCATTCCCTTGCACCCCACCACTGCCCACCTCCCTTCCAAATGGGATGGGGGGGTTAGACTTGGGGGGGGAAAAAGAGTAGCATTCGTGTGTTGAGATAAAGACAGTTTAATAGGACAGAAACAAAAAGGAAAACAACAGTAATAATCATAAATAAAATACATAAAACAAGTGAGGCACAACACAATTGCCCACCACCTGATGACCAATGCCCAGCCAGTTTCTGAGCAGTAACCCCTGGCCAACTTTTGCCCCAGCTGATATTTTGAGCATGACACCATATAGTCCAGAACCTCCCTTTGATCACTTGGGGTCAGCTGTTCTGGCTGTGTCCCCTCCCAATTCCTTGTGCACGCCCAGCCCCCTTGTTGGTAGGATGGGGTGGGAATCTAAAAAGGCTTTGATTTAGTTGTTGCTAAACCGTGTTTACACTAAATTACCAGTATGTTATCAACATTATTCTGATTCTAAATCCAAAACAGCACTGTACCAGCTACTGGGAAGAAAATTAGCTCTCTCCCAGGTGAAACCAGGACAGGCTGATGCAGGACGTTGGCACCTGCAGCTTAACCGTGGCCCAAATCAGATGTCGGTAGACATCAACAGTATTTACATTTGACTACACCATGAATACAGGGATAGATGGGGCTTAAAAGAGTGAGTCCTTGGAGCTGTGTAATGGGAGAACACAGCCACTGGATTTACAGTTTACCCATCACAAACTCTTACTGTTCTCTGAAGATGGCTGAGTTGGGATTGAACGGGGCAGTGTTTGTCAACATCAGATATGTTCTGAAATCTTTATTATCCCTTTTTACTTTTGAGCTTGTGCAGGAGGCAGTCTGGTGTTAGCTAGAGTGTTCAGCTTGAAGAGATTGCTCGATTCTGGGCCTTGCTCGCAGGATCGTTTCAGTAATGGTTGATGTGAAATGACCAAGTGTATTTGTTTCATAAAAATGGCCTAGGTTCCCAGGAGGTACAGGGAAACTCCTATGGTGAGATGGTGTCTGCATTGATGATGAAGAGCTTTCAGCTGAATATTGTTTTAGTCTTTCTAAAGTAACCCAAATAAAATAATGTTTCTAAGACTATTATTCTCTCCAACTTCACATAAATACTTATATGAGCTGGTTATCACCAGTAGTTGTTAACTTTTGATTTTTTAGGCATTTTTATATGTATAAAAAACATGTTTGTTTACATTTGAATGATGTAATGCATTCATTAATGCTTTTTTTGAACTGGTAATAATGACATCTGGACATCTTTTCTTGCATTATTATATATATGGGAAGGGAGAAAAATTATTTTTCCAGTGTCAAATATTTGGATTATTTTGAGCTTTGTAAAGAGGAAAAAATAACTTCCTCTTTGTTATAAGATTTAATATTTTCTAGAACTGTACTGAAATAGATGTGGGTCAGATTCTTTTATTTTCTGAGTTTACCTCATTTCCTTCTGTTACTTTTCAACTTTGTCCTAGTGCAAGATATACTAATTGTGGTCTGCTCAAAACGTAATCATGTAGGGGTTTCAGAATACACTTCTGATGTCATCCGATTCAAACTAAGACTTCAGAATTAAAATTTCCAGGCGTTATGAAGGGCAGAGAGAGGAAGGTCAGGGAGAAGGGTGGGCATAAATTGAAGAAGAGTTCTGAAGATGCTGCTGTCTTCCTCTTCTGCTGGTGTGACTCTAACCATGACTTAGAGGTTGCCCTCACACAGTCAGACATTAAGGTAAATCTCACTTTGTATTGCCTTTGTCCTGAGCTCATTTATATACAGTTATTACTATTAAATCTTGAGGTTTGGGGAGTTTTATACATGAGACAGCTCATCAGCTTCCAAGAGAGGGAACTTGGATTATAACCAGATGTGTTGTGCGTTTGTACATCAGAAAGAAATATGAGGTTTCAGTATACCTGTGAGGTTTAGGGGTAGATGTTGATATTTATTGAGTTTTGGGGTCTTCTTGGTTTTTGTTTTGGGTTTATGGGGGTTTTTTTCATTGTGTTATTTGGGGTTTTTTTCATACAGCACCAGGTACTTCTTGTGGGAATCTTGAAGTGCTTAACACTGTTAAACAAATGTGGAACAACTCCCAAGTGAGTTTTCTTTCTAAGCCAGGGTTGTTTCGTTGTGCATTTCCTGTGACAGCTTCTCATTACAAAGACTTTGATTCTCCTATAGTGTGCCTGTGGAATGAATTACTCAGCACAGCAAGGCAAAAAAGGACGCTTCGAAGTTCATTTTGAATTCTAGAGGTATCCCATGCTGCATGCAAATGGAAATCTCAGAACAAAAAGGAACTGACTTGTAGTCCCGAAAATGCACAGCTCAGAGATACTAGTTTATTGTCAAAATTATTTGCAAATAAATCTTATTTTTAACCTCTTTCTGACACCTCTTGTTTTATGGATTTTTCTTTCCTTCTTCTCCAAGCTATTGAATGTATTTCTGGGTGAAAAATGGAACTTACCCATTAATGGTGCACTTTTAAGTGTAAGTATGAATTCTTGTACAGTGACACACAATGATAACATCAAAATTAGTTGAATACATATTTACTTCCCTGTCCAAGTAAAGATTACAGGTAATTTGCTTTCTAAATCCATTTCCTTTCTCTGTTAAAAGATGGGGTCAGTGGGTTTCTTCTGGCTCTCCCCCCTCAAAAATGAGGAGCAAATCAAAACTGACTTTGTTTCCTTGTTGTTGTAAACTAAACTTTAGAAGCATACTCAAAGTGTGGGGCTGGTAAAGACCTTTACTTCACAAGCATTGGGCGGTTGGTGGGTTGCTTGTGGGTGAAAAGGTCCTTTGGATTGGGTTGTGTTTGTGAGGTCAGACCAAAACCATCCCTCTGCCTTATCGAGAGTGTGAGGGAGCTTGTCTGTGGCTCTGGGCTGCGTCCCTTGCCTGCACCCCCTTAAACTGCACTCAGACCCAAGCCAGCATTCCCGCCTCTCCAACATTTTGTGTGTTTGTGTGGTGTCCGAAGGGGAAAGAAGGGTGTGCCTTGCATTGCCACAGCACCACATCTTGATATGGCAGAAGTTCCCATTATCTGGACTGCAAGCTGTCGTGAGAGAGAAAAAGGCAAGTTCTGAAGGCAGTTTGTGGCTTCTCAGACAAAACTTAAATCTTGAAAGTTCATTATTTTTGGTTATGGGGCTCCAAAAGATTTAAGACAGCTGTGTCCAAACCTAATTCACATCCCAGCTGGAGGCAAGTTGAAAAGGCCATGTCCAGGAAAGCTGCAGTGAAGAGGCAGTGCTTGCCCTGCCCATGGGTCCAGGCTAGAGTGTGGAGGACACTTCCTACAGCCTGTATTTTGCCCTTGCAAGGGACAGTGTGGTATACAACGATAGGGTATACCAAAAAAATCTTTATTGGTTGGGAGAAAAAAGAAGAAATAAATCTTTAAAGGAGCAGAAGAGAGGCTCAAGCTGAGTCACTGAGTTAACAAATAGTAGAAAACATTGGGAAGAGTGCAGCTGCTTGTGATTTCTCCCCAGGTGGTCTGAAAAGATGTGAGAGTGGGAATTTCCTGCATCGTGGTAGGTGCTGTGGCCTTTCAGGGTGGCTGTGTAGATCCAGGTTCTGCTGTGGCCTGCAGCTCCTTGGTTCTTTCTCTCCCTGTTCTGCTGCCAGGACACTGACAAAGAGGCACAGTCCATCCATAAACAAACAGGCATTAAAAGTATAAACGATGGCATTAAAAGTAACCCTGAGATTTACTTCTAATCCGATGACCACCACTTGCTTTTTATGGAGTTAACCAGAGGTTTTTGATGTGAAGTAGTCCAAATTTCAAAATGTCTTTAAAAAGTAATTTCTAGCCGGCAGTGGTTTAGCATTGCAGCTTCAACTCTTCATCAAAAAACTGGTGGTTTATTGTGCTTGGCCAAGCGTCTCTGGGACTGCCCTTCACACTCCTGCAAGCTCCCGTGAGCCCAGCCCAGCCAGGTAAAGGTTATTCCGTGCATTCGCACTGCCCCTCTGCTTCCATGTGTCATCTTCCCTGCGCCTACCCCCTTCCATAGCGCGGTGCCTCCTTCCCCCGAGCCGGCCCTAGGGCGCGTCCCCGCCTCTGTGAGCGATGAGAGAGGATGAAACGGGCTTTGAACAGCCTCGGTGCCACCTCCCTCGGGTGCGCTCAGGTACAGCGGAGCTGTCCCGTTTCTGTCCGTGCTCTTTGAGAGCACGTGTGTTCCAGACCTTCCCTCGGCCGGTGCTGAGCCCAGGTGGTAAATCCCTGCAGCACAGCGCTGCTGGGATTCGGACAGGCGCGTGGGAGCAGCGCAGCGTGCGGAGGCAGCCGTGTGGGAGAGCCGCGCTCAGCACCGCCCCGGCGAGAGCGGCTCGCTGTGCCGCCGCCTCGGGGGTCTGCTGCAGTGAAGGGAACGCGGGGCTGCTGTGACACGGGAAAAGCGCTGTTGCTGCACCAGGCCGGGCTGCCACGGCCGCAAGGCTCGGAGCGTGTGCCACAGACACACGGACGCACGGACACACAGCCGTCGGCCACGCGCAGGCGGAGCGCGTCGCCAGCCGCGTGCCCCGTGAGCCGCAGCCCCGCGGCACCAACGCCTTCGGCTCTCAGCTGCCGGGGAGCGTCTGCCAGTGGCTCCTCGTGACAATCCCAGGAATAGCCCCGTCAGGGGCTCAGCCGGCTCTGGGTGGGCTGTGGGGGTTCCCCTGCCTGGCACGGTGTGCCTGCTTCCATGTCTTGGTGGCAGTGATCTGTCAATCACATAACCGAACAGTGTGGGACGTTTGGGCTCCTGCTTTCTCCAGCAGTGCAGCAGGCAGCAGAGCATGTATTACACGTGAGAAGTGGTAACAACTGGGGATGCTGCTGCCATGTTACCTGACCTCTTCAAGCTACTCCAGGGAAGTCTGCAAGCACAACCCAGTCCTGTTTGCGGCAATGGCTGATTCGGTTTTCTTCCCGCTGTCAGCAAGCTGCCACTGGCAGCTGGTGGGCTGGTTATCTCTGGGTTTGGTGAAGTCTGCCATCGCCCTGAAGGATATACCAGGCCATAGACGGCATTCCTCCTTCGGGATATGTCTGATCAAAAATATCTCTCCTTAAGGATCCGGTTTTGGTTCAAACAAATATCCAGATAAGCTGGATGTTGTTACTCCATCCAAATGCATCTGAGCAGACTCAGTCAGGTTAGCAGTTCATTTTCATTTTACTCTTCTTTGAGGAACAACCCTGCTTTGCATAGGTAAACTAGCATTAACTTTTTATATGGTGAGTGCTCACAGGCTTTACTGGTAATGGTTTGGAAGAAGAAGGGCATTCCCTTCCTAAAAAACTCTGACTGGAGGGAAGAAAGAGAGGGAGAGCAGAGACAAGATCGCAGTGATGCAGCTGCAGCTTCTCGGATCCAGGAGAGAGGCAGATGTATCCCACCCAGGGAGCAAGCAATGGGTTTTGGCTGCAGATTAAGGGAGAAGGTGTCATCTCAGAGGAATGTTTAGCAACAGATGAAAACAGCTGTAAAAGAAAACAAATGGTGTCACAGAGACAAGGAATGTGGTAGCTCAGAGTGACAGGGAAGCTCATTCAGGCTGTGGTTCAGTTCCAGGGACTGATGACTGTCAGGAGGCAGCACAGCAGGAGATGGCTGGAGCAGGAGCATCTCTGCTTCAGATTTCAGCACTTTTTGGCTTTTTCTTCCAGCCTAATTGAGTTGTTATGGTCATCACAGCCTTTGGATTTTCATTAGAAAATCAAGAAAAACATATTCTGTCCTGACATGGAGAAATAAAAACAATCAATGTCCCTTGTCTTGAAGTTTCCTGCCCTTCTGGGGCTGTCCTTCAAGGAGAATGGCAGCACAGGAGTCTCTGAGGCAGAGGTCTGGGAAGCAGAGCAGAGCTGCCCTGAGGGTGAATGTTGTCCTGGCAGGGAAGCTCAGGAGACTGGGATCTCCCTCTGCTGAGTGATGTATACAGAAAATGTGTTTCCAGCTTGAACAGCCTGTGTCTGAGCATTGAATGTGACCTTCACATTAGACATTACCTTCATTGAACACATCATCACTGGTCTTTATTCTCTACTATTTTGCCTTTTATCAAATATTTGGTTTAAAAGGTTGGGAAATACCTAGCTTCTGAATTGCCTGTTAGAGTACTTTTGGGG
This sequence comes from Callaeas wilsoni, assembly GCA_013398955.1. NCBI lineage: Eukaryota > Metazoa > Chordata > Aves > Passeriformes > Callaeidae > Callaeas > Callaeas wilsoni. The sequence goes on along the minus strand of VWPU01002530.1, from coordinate 77,959 downwards.
GTAAAAATGCCTAAAGGGGGGACAAGATGTCAGAGATCTTTACAGCAGCACACAGAAATGAAGGGGGAAAGCCAATTACTGTGGAACAGGAGCTAATTCTTAGAATAAAAGTACAGAGTAACCACCAGATATTTGCCATGGTATTTCACTGCTTATAAGAGTGGTTAATCAGTGCTCTTAACTGCCCAGCACTGGGCTGCTCCTGTTTTACCATAAAGCCACCATATATAATAATAATGTAACATAATTATATATATATATATAGTATAATATAAATATATAATTTAATATACTGATATTAAATAACCATTTAATCAATTTCTACTTCCTTCCAGCTGAAGAGTCTCCATAATGGCTCTAATCACAGGAAATTTCTAACATTAACATTCCCCTGAGGGTCAGGTACCAGAAATTCTAATTCTCTGGCAAAATAATTTCCCCAAATCTTTTTGCTAGTGAGTGAAAAGTCAGCTCTGAGCCTGAAGTGATCTGGAGCTGCAGTGTAACCTGTGCAAGTGCAACTGACCCAGGACCTGAGTACTGCCCGATGCAGGCACAGGCAGCAGTTCATGTTTTCTACAACGAGATGCTGTTTACCAGAGCAATAGGGACTTTTTAGATCTGATTTTTTCAGATCTGAACTGCACTCAAAAACACACAGGAAGGTCCTTTTGCTGTAAACTCGTGGTCACCTTCAAGCCTGGATTGAGACCCACGTTATTTAAGGAGTTCATTCCTGCCAGAAAATTTGGGTGGATGCTGCTCTGACAGCAGGTCTGAATCTGTGAACACTTGACCCAAATCCACTGAGGAAAGAAAAAGACTCTTTGCCAGTCCTTGCCACTTGCTCCTTATCTCTCCAAAATAAACAGGCTGGTATGTTTTGGTTTAGCAAAAACGTTTAAACAAATTGCATTTGACACAAATCACAGTAGTATTTCAAAAGTGAAAACCACAATATTCCTTCCAGAGCACACTGAATATTTAGATATAAAAATAAACCACTGGCCAGGCCCCACTGGGGCATGCACTGAACTCCCAGCCCTCTCTGCTATTACTTCCTATGCTGCTTCTGCAGGAGAGCCCCTGATTTATTGACTGTTTCACTCCCACTCCATTCCCTGCAGCTTCTCATGACTTCCACTCACTCCGTGGGTATATCTGTTAGGTTTTCTTCAGCTTGGTGTATGTCCTTTTAATGGTGTTCCTTTGTCAGAGAGACATCAGGTATGCTGCAAAAATTTTCTTTATACCACACAAGTCAATATTTGTGTTAAAAGCGAGCTCTCCTCATTTCAATAATAATGACATTCTTCTGCTTTTTCTTACTTTCCGGCAAAGAGAACCGTGATGCCTGGAGTCCCAGTGGGGTAAACTGCTGGTAGAAATGCAAGCTCTGCGGGAGCTGCCAGAGGAGATGGAGAAGGGGTGCAGGAGCAGCTCCTGGCTCCAGTGCCACATCACTGGCTGCATCCTCTATTCCACGCCCAGGAGCTGCAGGGGGATCCCGGGGCTTGATGCTAGCATGATGCCGCTGCACAGCTCGGTGACACTGGAGGAGCTGCCCAAGTGAATTTGTGGAGCAGACATTCCCAGAGCCATGAAAAGCCAGAAAACCTCAGGTTTCCGCTGCGTGGCTTTTGCCAAAGCTCTGGCTGTGAAGTGCTGGAGCTGCATTGAATGGCTAAGCATAGAGCAGGAGACAATTTAATTGGTGACTGCACACAAACCTCGCGTCTGAACAGCTCCGTCCGGCACCGTGGCCTCTGTATGCTGCCTCCGCCAGGCACGGCCCTCTCTTCTAGTGCTGCTGACTTGGATGCGCTCCTTAGAAACGTTCCCATCATTTCTTCTGAAAAGGTGAAGCAGGAGAAGTCTGGGACCTGCTTCTCCTTTTTCTCCCAGGTTATCCGTGTCTCTGATGCCATCTGTAATGTCAGAGTGCTCTTTTTCTGATTTCATAGCCTTGGTAGTAGGGCTTTTGAAAAAAATCCCCTTTGCTGACAACTTCTCCAGGTCCTGGCTGAGAGCTTTTTCACTCCCAAACTGAATTTCAGGCTACAGTATTTTCACAATTGCCATTTCTATTTTTTTGTGGAAAATGTAAATAAACTGCTGAATTTTTCTAATTCTTTTTTCCTGATTCTTCTCTTTCTTGGAAAAAAAGTGTGAAATCTGAATATTTTTCTTTTTGTATTACTCTTCACACATGCTCTTCTGTGAAGCAAGTAATTTAAAATGCATGTGCATAAAATAATTTGTGGTTGGCACATGATACCATTTAATTCTGGTAAGCTTGTTCATAATGTTTCCCAAGTCTGGTAAATACTGAAATTTTCTCTCTATAGCACAGGATCTGAAAGGTCTTTTCTAACTTTGCATTATTTTTCAAAATGATGGACAGAAGGCTATAAACTCCAGATATCTAGCTGGGCAGTCACACAATCTCAGAACAGTTTGGGTTGGAAGGAATGTTCAGAGATCACCTGTTTCAGCCCCCAGTGCACTTGATTGGGCAACTGCATAAACTTTGTGCATCTGGTAACTTTGTTGCATAAAATTTCCAGTGTATCTGATAAGTTTATTGCTGAACTTTTCCTGATTTTTGAGGAAATTGATTGTACTGAAATTTGGTGTATTTTCACAGACTTTATTGGTTTAATATGTTAAATAATTCATGGTACATTATAAACCAGTTATCCTTAACAATATCTTTTACTCAAGTAGGATACCAGGAGGATTGCCCACACAAGATGTTTTCTCAATGGGCTTTAAAAGTGGTTTTATTGCTGTTTTCATAAATATAAATCCCAGGAGCAAGGATTCAGTTGAAGAGTTAGTTCAAAGGTTATTCTTAGTGTAGAGCTTCTGCTGTGACAGATGTGAACCCAATGTGTCCTACTCCGGCATTAGCTGAGTAACCACCACAAGTGGCTTTAGAAGGCAAAACTACTCTCCTAGCAGAAGAAAAGAAATCCAGAGAAAGCTCTTCAGAGATCAAGGCTGAGAAGGAAAAATAATAATTGTTAGGAAAACACTTAGTTGGAAAAATAGCCAAGTTCATGGAGTCCATAATATTTAGTATCTGAAGTAATCATGAATTTCTCTTTGAAGTTTTACCTTTTGAAAGTGACTGGATCCCTTGAGAATCAGAAGCCGACAGCCAGACGTGGAGTGCTGTGAATGCACATCTCTTGTGGGTAACTGGGTTCTTCTGGGTCTTTGTCAGCTCTTCCAGTTAGTCGTTTTCGGTGACTAATGGTCGTTTAGTTTTTACCCAAATAATTTGTAATCTTAGGTATCTTGCTTCTGGTGATGAGATTGGAATGGGTGGGAGGTGCCTGGAGGGCCAGAGAGGTTGTGGGTTAAAAAAACAACGTAGGTCTAAGAAAAGTTATTTTTAAGTATGGTCTTCCAACTAGGTTGTAATTATTCAACATTTTTCAAGATATACCCAGAAGGAGGAGAAATCTTTATGATCTTGGGTGGATCTCTTTGTTTTCCCATCAGTCTGCACAGAGTATGTAAATACTCAAATGCTATCATTTGTCTCAGGAAATTAAGGAAATTAGAGTGGGAGGATTAGAGACATTTTTAATCACCCCTGGCTCTGCATCTGAGGGGTTTTTTTGTGATTCATCTTCATCATGGGCAAGGAACTTCTGTGCTGTGCCTCAGAAGGTGCAAACCCTTAGGTCCACTTCCCCCTGCTGAACGGTTGACTTTTAATCTCTCCGTTTGTGGATCTTGGGCTGTTTCAGTATGAAGGGAGTTTGATATGGTGCACCTCTGCTCCCAGGGCTGCGTGCCCACTCCCTGCCTGCACTGTCCTGCCTCACTGGCCCCTTGTGGGAGCCTGTGGCTCAGGAACAGTGCAAGGGCACACTCACTGCCCTGTGACCACCAGGACACTTCTGTCTGGCAAAGTCTGTAACAGCAGCACAGGGTAAGGGGTGATCTGAGGAGCCTTTGTGGTTCATTTCTTTCCCCATAATCGCTGGAGGCAGGGGTTTTGAGTTTTTTTAAATCATTTGAGGGGTTTTGATGAAGGTTGACAGTTGTCTTAGGTCTAGCCCAGTGCTTTATGACAGATCTTTCTGCTCACTGGGTGTTTGCTGTGCCTGTGTGTGGTTCAGGGTGGGTCTGCATCTTGTATTTGATGGAGCTCTAGGCTCAAAATATTTGTTAATCCCAGTTTTATCAGGGACTACGCAACCAAGTGGCTTCATGCATCCTCTCTCCCTAATCTTTGTTGTTCACATGGAATTTGAAGCTCAGATTGACTCTTAATCTCTTCTGTTTTACCATGTGCATTTTCAATTGAAATCTGAGTGTGTGTGTGCCGCTTTCTTGCTTTTTATGTTAGGACAGTCCACTTCACAACAGATTATCTTTCTGTTTTAGAAAATGATCTTTGGAAGGTGTCCTGAGAGTGTATAAATACAATAATGTTGGAAACAGAAATGTGGCATTTACTTCTTGGGCCAAATATCAAGAGGCAAGCAAGGAGTTAAAAGGGTAGTACAGAAACTGTGTTATTTAAATGTATTTTGTGGGTAATGCTGACGAGTGGTGAGGACATTATTGAAAAGCTTTTGTTACAGGAAAGGCTAAAAATAGAATTAATATCTCCCACAGGCAATTAATTTAAAAAATCACAGCTTGTTCCCTGTCTCAGAAGCTTGGTGGGACGCTGGAGCTCTTGTATGGGAACAGAAAGGACCAATCCGAGAAAACTCAACTCCTGCTTTGTGCCAGGTTCCTCGGTGTGAAAATCCCCTCTCCTTACCACACCATGCTCTTACCTCTGCAAGACCAAGACAAGGGCAGCTTGAGGGGTTCAAAGGGCCCGTGCACACACAGCAGCCCCCTTGGCAGCCCAAAGCAGGGGGCATGTTGTGAGTCCTGGCTACTGCTGCCAGAGGGTGGAATGCAGGGCTTCTGCCAAAGGCACCTCTGGCTTCAGGCTGCCTCTGGGATGTGCAAAGCGCAAACTCCCTCCCACATCACCCCACTACATCGAGGTCATGTCTACCAGGTTTGTGACTGCCGGTCAGTGCACTTCAGATGGTAAAATAGAGGTCGCTGTGGCTAGAGCTGGTTCTTCTAAATCCCACCTAACATGGATTTAACCTAAATTCCACCTAAAGGCATCTAAATCCTAGAGAACGACGTAGGCTCCTGCCTAGACCTATGTGGCATGACACCTGTGCCATGTCTCTGTCGTGGTGTAACCCCAGCCAGCAGCCAAGCCCCACGCAGCCACTCACTCACTGCTCCAACAGCGGGATCAGGGAGAGAATCGGGAGGGTAAAAGATGGAAAAACTCATGGGTTGAGATAAAGATAGGTTAATAGGCAAAGCAAAACAAGGAATACGTCACTGTTTCCCATGGGCAGGCAGGTGTTCAGCCATCCCCAGGAGAGGAGGGACCCACCATGTGTAATGGTGACTTTGGAAGACAAATGCAATCACGCCAAATGTCCCCCCTCTTCCTCCTTCTGCCTACTTTATACACAGAGCATGATGTCAGATGGTCTGGAACATCCCTTTGGTTAGTTGGGGTCACCTGTCCTGGCTGTATCCCCTCCCAACCTCCCAAGCACCCCCAGCCCCCTCCTCAACGTGGCAGTACAAAAGCAGAAAAGGCCGTGGCTCTGTGAAAGCCCTGCCCAGCAATAACAAAAACAGCTCTCTATTATCAGCACTCTGTTCAGCACAAATCCAAAATACAGCCCTGTACCAGCCTCTGTGAAGACAATTAATTCTACCCCACATGCTGCCCTCTGCCAGGGGTCTGTCTCCAGGTTCAGCCTGAGATGGCTGGTGCAGCACTGTGGGATTGCTGACAGCTCTGTTCCTCGCTCAGCCACCCCACATCCTTCTCCCAGCAGATTGCTTGGGCTGCAAAGCCCTAAAGGTTTCTCAGCAAACAAAAAAGTAGAGGGCAATCAAACGGAACATCTAATTCCACTGGAGACATTAATTTTCTGACTTCTTTTCTCGATGTTTCTAAAAGTGTGTCATTGATTGAAGCAAGATCTGATGTAGAATTTCATTTTGCCTTTTTCATTTAAGTGTCAGAAGAAAATGTGGACTTTCATGGATAAAGAGAACAGGGCTTCAGCACTATTTGAACAGAAAAAAATAATTTAATAATCAATGTGTATTTATGAAATATTCCAATGTAACTTAAACCCTTGTCTTCCAACAGAAAAATATTTTGACCAAGAATCTCCACCCAGCCTTTTGTGTGATCTACAACATCACCTGCCAAGAGCACAGCGTAACAGATAAAAATAAGCTCTGTAACCACCGGCACAAGCCCCCCTATCTCCCTTTCTGCTTGCAAAGAGCTGCTCTCTAGTCACTACTGCAGCAGCAATAATAATTGCCAAGAATTTGCAATTCTACTTATCCTAAAGCTTGGTATTTCAAAGCAGACACTTCAGAGAACTAATTAGTACAGACATTCATTAAACCCGAAAAACGCTCTCGCTAGGTAGACGGAGCATCCAGACCCTTAACCCATTTCCCAAAGGCGAGCGCCTCCCTGCCTCCTTAGGCGTTTCTCGAAGCAGTCTGGATCCCTTGAGCTGCAGGAGGGCAGGGAATGCCAGTCTGTATCATCTACCGGGCTGCTGCATCCGCGCTGGGCAGCCTGGGCGCTGCCCCACGGCCACCCCCAGCACAGCCCGGCAGCAGCGCGGGGCGCGGCGGGTTCGGCTCATCCATCCCCGCTGCTACACGCGACCTGCCCGTGCTCCAGCACACGGACGGTGCTGCCGAAAATGTCGTAGGGAGCAAAGCTCAGCCTGCAGCCAGTGTGTGTCTGCAGAGAGAGAGGAAACCCAAGAGAAATTACAGCAGCTCTGTGCTCACATTCTCCTCTTATTCTTTCTCAGAACCTAAAGAAATGGCTGTGGCTTTGTGTGAAAGTTAATTAATGATAGTAAATAGTATTCCTTTGTGCTAGGAGTGAATAGCGCCCTTTATTGGGGGCTCTCAGCGTGCCTAATGCTCTGTATTTAATCCAGCTTCCCAGCAAAAGCTAGCTGAATTATTCATTGCAAATAAATTATCTGAAGAATACAGTCCTGTTTTTCGCTGCCTGCCAGCCCAGCCCGCTTTCTTTGATGCCCTTTTCCACAGCCAGCAGTGCCTTTGCAAGGATTCGGGCAACTGCCCCGCAGCGCACGGCTCGTTGTGCCGCTCGCTAATAGTGGGAGTGCGTGTGCACGCGTCGGGGCGGCCGTGGGACGAGGCGGCAGAATCCAGGTCCTGCTCCTGCTCCGAGCCAGCCTCTGAACGGCGAAGAAAGCAATAAGCAATGCTGAGCATGTTCCTCCTCTGCCCACACAGATGAATACACGCCCATGCATATGTATATGGAGCTTTTCATATGCGCTTGCTGGCGCTCACGGAGCGCCAGAACTCCAATTAAGACCAATTTCGTATGGTAAATCCACAAATAAGGGATTCTGACGACATCCTTCTGGACTAATTTTTGGTATAACGCTCAATGTTACATACAGAACACATCCACTCCCTGATACTCAGGCAAATAAAAAACCTCTCCCTTACACCCTCAACCAGAAAGAAGCTCTTAAAAAGGTGTTTAAAAGTGGTGAGATCTGATTACTCAAAGAGAGTGTGAACTCCATTGCTCCAGGAAAGCAACAGGCTGTATGTGACCTGACTGCTTGAGGTCCTGCAAGTTCCTGCAGTACACAGGTTCAGGCCTGTCCACATCTGGATCCCAGGACCTTTTGGATGCCCTAGGCCTGGGGAGGGGGCACGTTTGAAGCTTTGGTTGTGGTTTTAGCCAACCCTTCATCAGCACTTTGTTGCAGGTGGCAGGTTTGAAACAAAGCCCCAAGAGGCCTTTCACATGAGGGCAGAGCTCAGCCTTGAACTGGCTGCCACCAGCAAGTCCGAGATGCCAAAATCTGATGTGGACCCAAAAAGCTTTTTGCAGAATTCCCCTGCATGGAAACATGCAGACATCACCTGTGCAAGGAGGCAAAGGCCACCACCACAGCTGGTCCTCCTCTCCCATGTCCTCAGTGTCTGCCCCCAAGGAGGGGGAAGAGAAGGCAGAGCCAGTGCTGGCTCCAGCCCCAGTTTTGCAGGGATGCTCTTCCTGCATGGATATCCCATCGTGGAGTAGATGCATGGAGCAGCCCTGAAATCATCTTCCCACCTCCAGAAGGAGTTGCTGCTCTGGGCAATTTTGTCAAGAGCATTGGTTACTTTAGGATTTGATGTATATCTGTGTATTCTTGAGCAATGAAACTCCCAGATCTGGTGGCCAGATCTGGGGAACCTCACCAGGACAGCTCCCTGTGGTGGATGTTAGGAGCTGGGCTGGACATGGATATTCCCCAAGCAACAGCTGAAACCCTGGGCAAAGTGTCACTAAACCTCTAGGTTAAGTATCATTGTAAAAAAATATATGACTGAAAATTATTATTTCCAAGCTTTTAGCATAAAAACATCTGCTTGCTGTTTTTTGTTGTTTAGTCTATTTCTTTTAAAAAATAAGCTCACCTTTGTAAGTACTGTTTGTGTTTTTCTTTAAAAAGATCATTCTATGGAATTTTTTTCCCTTTGGAAATAGCTAAGCTGCCAAAAAAAGAGAAATAATAGGTGCATGTTTTTGTCAGCTCCTTGTAATCAATAACACCCATGGAAAAAAAGCCGAAATCAACAAGGGAATAGGCTGAATCCATAATTGTTGGGCTGACATTTTCTTATCACATTTACTCAGAGGAAAATAAATGAAAGTAATCCAGCCTCCTGCCTCAAACCTGATGGGTTAATTTGGGTTTGTTGGGTGGTTGCCCAAATACCCTCCAGCCACTGAGCAAGGAAAGTGCTCAGACACCTGGACTGGGCTCAGTGGGAATGTGGTGCTCAAGGGATGGCAACAGCAAGGATTCTCCATGCCAGGAATGGGCTTCCCAAATGTGCTCCATTCCTGAATTCCATTTTCAGTAGATCCACGTGAGACATTTTCATTTTCATTTTGACTTCCAGATGTATGGAAATTCATGGTAAAATAGCTATCCTCCTCCCCAAGGACTCGCCTGCTGGAACTGAACCCTGACCTGCTGAGTCTGATACATCCCATGTTGGGGAGTTCAGTTATTCCGGTGTCACCTGAATAAGAGATCAAAGGACAAGAGATTGGAAGAAACAAAGGAGCAGTGGGCTTGCAACAACAAAAGGATGATGAGTTCTTCCAGTGGAGGTGACAAGCGTGTTATTGGAGCCACTTTGACACTGCACATGCAAGAAGCATCAGGGACTGGTGGCTTACGCTGCTATTAACTGATGACTACGGGTCTCATGGACTCTCTCTCCTGTGAGCTAAGTGATCCACATGTCAAGGGACAGGTTTTGTCTTCAAGGATGGGATGTAGTCTCTCCCACTGGCTGACAATTCCCAGAGTTCTCCTTTCTACTGTTTTTATAGATGGGTACAGTATTTTCCTTTTTCCAGTCACCTGGGACTTCACCTGACTGCTATGACCTTTTGAAGTATGGAGAGTGGCTGGCAGCTACATCAGCCAATTCCCTCAGGGATGCACCTCATAAAGTTCCATAGATTTATGCATGTTTGGGTTCCTCAGGTGGTGATGAATTTGATCCTCTCTTACAGTGGGAATCTCTTTGTTCCCCTGGCCCCCATCTTGCATTCCACTCATGTGAGAGGTGTGGGAAGAGAGGCTGCCATTGAAGAATGAGGCAAAAAAGTTATTGAGTACGTCAGCCTTCTCATTGTTACCAGTTTACCAGTCTGGGGTGGAGTAGATAGTTCCCTCTTATGTCCTGCACGGACCATGCACCTGAAGTGCAGTCAGGAAACAGGCCTGGCCATGCAAACCTGGTACTCCTTTTTTCGTTTGTTGTTGTGTTTTGTTTGGTTTTGTTTGGTTTGGTTTGGTTTGGTTTGGTTTGGTTTGGTTTTGTTTTTCTCCAGAAAACTTTTCAGAAGATGTTTCTGAACTGCTTCTCTTGCAAACAAACAGCAAAAGGTCTCCTGGGATGCTTCAAGGACAGAGAAGCAGATCAATGTTTGTTCTGGATGTGAATCCAGATTCCAAGTGTTCCTGGCCACCTCTGTCCCTGTCCTGCTCTGGAGTACTGTCCTTTCCTCATTCCTCCTCAGAAGGTATTTCATAGCCCAGCTGGTGACACAGACCTGAAGAGCAGAGAGGTGTTATACCCTGCATTTGGAAGTTTGGCAGCCAATCCCACCTTCTCCCATTCATTGCAATAAACCCAAATAAAATAAATTTGTTATAAAATAAAGAGGTTTCAGGGCCTGCTTCTGCATCAGCCACAGAAGAAAATCAGATTTGAGAGCACTCATCCTTTTATGAGATGGGAGTCTAAGCATTCCTAACAGAAAGTGAGCTATGGGGACTGTATTAAGGCCATAAATACCTTGGAGTGATGAGCCTGGACTAACAACTCATTTTACAGTGGGACCTGCTCTGCACCCACATCATGTGGTCTCCTCACCCTGAGGCAGGGCTGAGATTTTGTTCACTGAGACCTGTTTTCAGAATTATGGCTTTTATGGCCTTTCTGAATGTGAGAAAAACGAAGAATTTACACAATAAAAATTCTTGGCAAAGTCAGAGCCTCCAGTTTCTGTGTAGTAAACCAATTACCATGTTGTTGATTTTACACAGTTCAGACAAGTTGACTGTAAATTCATATCCCAAGGTAAAAAAATGGAAAAAATTCAGACTTTGGCTTTGCCAAACATTTTATTGGACAAATCCTTCTTTTTTTTTTTTTTTTTTATTATATCTAGACAGGATGCATAAGTATTGAATGCATTTTATTATTTCTTACACAATAAAAGAATATTTTGGAAGTCCCTATCAAATAATAGATAGACCTCTGTAATATAAATTAAAATTGCAAATGGAAGGTTCATAGGAATCTTTTTTTTTTTTTCAATAAAACAGGAACATCTGGTATGGTTTCTAATTTATTTACAAAATAGGCACGGCTCCAGCCCAGTAAGGAATTTAAGTGCATAAGCAATCTTATTGAACTTCTCTGGGACTATTTACACATAGAAGCTAAGCCCAAGCCCAGGAACTCTGCTGAAGGTGACCTTCCAGACTCCTCATCTATCCCTGGATGAAAAGCATGATGTCATTTAGATGCTGCACATTTCTGCAAGTATTTGGATATTCAGTAGAGAGATAGCAATGCCATGGAAGTATTCAGATGGGCCTGAGCAATGAAGAGCATCTTTCAATGACAACCATCTGTGGAGACCAAGTCCTGCTTGGAAAGATGACTTTGGGCCATGAACTTCCTTGTCTGCCTGGTCACCTCAGGCTCCTCAAGGTTCACGGACACCTGTGGGCTTGGTGTCAGGCGTCCCTTTCCCGAGCAGTTGTGCCAAAAACCACTTCAGCTCAGCCCTGCCTCCTTCCTGCCACCCCCACCCAGTCAGGCCCCCAGCTCTGCTAAGGGAACTTCCTGTGGTGCTTTCAGTGGTGTTTCAGGTAAAACCCGTTTCTTCAGGTATAACATTTAAGTCATAGCATTAATTAAGTTGCTGTTGCCTGCTGCGAGGTCAGGCTCCACATGAACTGCTCCCTGTAGCAAATGGCAGCTGACTCCTTGGTGTCTTTGACGGGATCTGGGGAGATCATCCCTCTCCTGCACTAAGTCCTTTCAAGGCATTTTACAATACATCTTCTGTGCAAGCTGTCCATGGGGCACTTGACATTTAAAATTCCCCTTCTTGTTCAAAACTGCTCTCTGTTGTGAGGCAGCCACTTGCACACAGTGCTGGCACACGTGTGAACAGCTCACATGACAGGTACTGCTCCTTCCAGCTCATCAGGATTGATGTCTGCTAGGGAAATATGCACACACACATGGAAAATGGGTCTCTCTAGTAACTGGCATTGGCTATTCAGTGTGCCCCAGAGCTGGCCCCAGTTCCCTCAGGTGCTGGCACAGGCACCCTCCAGTCTCTGAGGTTCATGATGCCATTCCAGCTGCTGGCACTTGGCTCAGTTGCAGCTGCCCACTTGTCTGGTTTGGTGGTTGTCTCTCCCATGGACTCAGACTAGAGGGTGTCCTCACACAGAATGTCAACTGAGGGAATGAAAGACTAATTTTTATTAGTAATGTATAATTAATTACATCATTACCTCTGAATATTTAGTAAGACGAGGACAGGCTGTGGCTATGAGATACAGGGCTTGGTCAGAGGGTTGTGTTCTGACCAGCCAGCCTCACCCACTCCAGCCCCTTTATCCCCTTTTCCTTTTATTTTCTCAGGCTGGTTCCTCCCCAATCCACCTTAATCCCTCTCTGCCCCTGCCTTTGATCCGTACCCTAAGCATCCCATAACAAGCCTTGCACAGTGCTATAGCCCCCTTGGAACACCTCCTAAGAGATTGTCCATCCAACATCCTCAAACACTTTTCCTCCACAGCTCCCCGTGAGTCTCATGTTCCTGCAGGGTCCCACTAATGCCTTGGTGGGGTTCACCCAGGAACCCTGAGCTGACCACTCTCCTCTGACAGTCCATGGGAATGGAATGGGGCTCCCTTGGTGCAGATGGGGTGGCTGGGATCCTTTGCCCTTTGATTCCTGTGTGGGTCCTCTTGAGTCCAGGCTTCAGTCACCAGCGGGTCACTCTCCACAGGTCACTCTGTCTTTATCAGCCCTTACTGTCAGGGCTCATTGTCTAAACTCTCAGCTGGGATGGTGTAGCCTCAGCTGTGCACACTGGCAGCACATTCCTGTCCCTTCCCCCCCGGCTGGCAGACCACCCAGCCCCCTCCACTCGTCCCAGCTTCTAGGGCAGCAGGGAACCCTGCGGAAACTCTTCAATGCCAGGAGGAGGAGAAGGAGGGGGAGCAGGAGAGCCTTGCCTTCAATGGTCGTATCAGAATTATTGCTCAGCCTGAGAGCAGATTTGTAGCACATTGACGGAAATAGTTTGTGACATGAGAATCAAGTGCAGAGAAATCATTTCTGTACTGAAAACACCTCTTCCATGCAGGGTCACAGAATGGCTAAATTCTGAAATATTTAACTTAATGAAACTGGCAGCAGCTACCGAGTATTTGTCCTCGAGGAACTGCTGGCATTTGCAGTGAAGCCACAATGAAACTGACAAAATAGGGCCTGGAGCAAACCTACTATCAAGGAAAAATCATTACAGACGGCATTATACATATTTATAAAACACAAATGATGTCCAAAACCTTTAGGCCTTGTGTGGCAACCATGCCCTAACAGGAATATTCAACACCTTTAACCGAAGAATGTTCCCCTTTGGACACCAGTGGGTCAATTAGTTTAGCTTGACAGTGGCCTCAATGCAGAGACGTTGGTAACTAATCTTGGGAGCAAGTGAAATCATGCAAGCACGTCTGTGAAAGAGAGAGCTGGCTCCCTTCTCCTGATGTTGATGTAGGGCTCTGCTCAGCCGGCAGACATCATGCTCCAGCGCCTCTTCCACTTGGCAGGAGCGAAGGACTCTTCCACGGGGAAGTGGCCTTGCACAAATGCCAAAGATGAGGCTCAGTGCAGCCGCAGCCCCTTGCTCAGCTGCTTCCCACATCAGACCCTGGAGAGGGAAAAGCCCTCGGTGTGGCTGGTGCCTTGGGTCTCCCTCCAGATGTGAGTGCTTGAGGGTGTCCTGTGGTGTCTGGACTGAGGCTATGTCCTTAGGCATGTTCAGGTATTCTGAACACAGGATATGGAGAGTTGCTAAATACTGAGGGAAAATGTATCATAATCTTTGCTCTTAATATATAAGTTTATTGGGATAACCTGAAGATTGGATGTAAGACTACAGCACTGCTGGTTTCTTAGACCTTTTCTGGGTTATTTAAGAAATCATCATCAATACCCTTGGGCACATGGTGTGACTCTTGGGGATGGTGCTGTGCAGGGCCAACAGCTGGACTCAGTGATTCTCGTGAGTCCCTTCCAACTCAGCTTATTCTGTGACACTTGATTCTGTGATCACAGTCCGTTCCAAAACATTTTATTTATTTATTTGTCTGAGTCAGCTGCTTTTAACCAAATTTCTCCAGCTGTGATGAACATTGCTGTCTCTCATCCAGACATGAGCTACATGTTTTTGACACAAGCTTTCGACACTGTCTCCTGAAGCATTCTCCTGAAGCAAACAGTCTGCTCATGGCTGGGACAGGTGAACTCTTTGCTGAGTGAAAAACCAGCTGGATGTGTGGGCCCAGAAAGTGGGGGGGAAAGAGATAAATCCACCTGGTGGCCGGTCACAAATGGTGTTCCCCAGGGATCAGTTTTGCAGCCAGCTCTGCTTAATATCTTTATCAACGATCTAGGTGAAGGAATCAGGAGCCCTCTCAGTCAGTTCACAGATGACACCAAGTTGGGCAGGGGTGTTGATCTGCTGGAGGGCAGGAAGGCCCTGCAGAGGGATCAGGACAGGCTGGATCAATGGGCCAAGGCCAACTGTAAGTTGTTCAATGAGGCCAAGTGCCAGGTCTTGCACTTGAGTCACAACAACCCCAGGCAGCTCTACAGGCTGGGGGCAGAGTGGCTGGGGAGCTGCCTGGGGGAAAAGGACCTGGGGGTGCTGGTCAACAGCAGCTGAACCTGAGGCAGGGAGTGCCCAGGTGGCCAAGAAGGCCAGTGGTATCCTGGCCTGGAGCAGCAATGGTGTGGCCAGCAGCACCAGGGCAGTGACCGTCCCCCTGTACTCGGCACTGGTGAGGCCACACCTCGAATCTTGTGTTCAGTTCTGGGCCCCTCACTGCAAGATAGACATTGAGGGGCTGGAGCGTGTCCAGAGTAGGGCAACAGAGCTGGGGAAGGGTCTGCAGCACAAGTCCTATGAGGAACAGCTGAGGGAGCTGGGGATGTTTCGCCTGGAGAAAAGGAGGCTCAGGGGAGACCTTCTCTCTCTACAACCATCTGAAAGGAGAGGGTAGCCAGGTGAGGGGTCAGCCTCTTCTCTCAAATAAAAATAGGACAAGAGAAAATGGCATCAAGTTGAACCAGGGGAGTTTTAGACTGGATATTAGGAAAACATAAAGGGTTGTCAAGCATAGAAACAGGCTGTCCAGGGAAGTGTTGGAGTGGCCAGCCCTGGTAGTACGTAAAAGATGTGTAGATGTGGTGCTTAGGGGCATGGTTTAGTGGTGGACCACTTAACGGTGGATGATCTTAAAGGTCTTTTCCAATCTAAACGATTCCATGATTCTATGATTCTACATGGATGTGCAAGGCCATGGCAAGAGGTTGAACCAGAAAACTGCTGAGGCCCCTTCCAGCCTGAATTACTCCATTCCCCAGTGTTTTTATGGATAAAAATGAGGCGAAGTTGATAGGCCCAGCTCAGCAAGATTATTTTGGATGTTTTGTAGATGCACAGGCTGATCTGCAAGACGTGAAGCAAGTCTGTCTGCATGGGTTATGGCAGCCTCACCATGTGCATGTGTGTGTGACTGCCCTTCTGCATGTGGTCACCAAAAGCACCGGCCACCTCCCAGTCTGGTTGTGTGTGGGTGAACAGTTATGTTTAGGATGGGAGGAAACACCAACCACCACTCTGACCCAGCACACCGGGATACTTAGAGAAAAGACAAGTGGTGCAAAACAGGCAGCAGAGGAGGCAAACAAATTTGCCAAATA
Organism: Callaeas wilsoni; assembly: GCA_013398955.1. Taxonomy (NCBI): domain Eukaryota; kingdom Metazoa; phylum Chordata; class Aves; order Passeriformes; family Callaeidae; genus Callaeas; species Callaeas wilsoni. The sequence continues at coordinate 62,278 of VWPU01002530.1, read as the reverse complement.
TCATAGAGCAGATCAAGAGCAGAGCTGGAAATGAGATGTCAAGCACCAGGTCCTGGGACCATATATGTCCCCTGAACAAAAAGGCTGTGAAACAGCAGCTATTAACAGAAATCCAGTGGAGTCTTGGATAGAGAGACACCTTCAGTTTAAAGGTCGTGCTTAATTTCCTGAACCTATAATCTATTTTGCTTGAATTCTACAAACTCATTTAGACAAGGATTAGATTGTACATGTCTTCCTGCTTCCTGAATTGGGCTGTGCTGGACAGATAAAACTTGCAGGGATGAAGCAATAGCATTTATGAGATTGATGAAGAAGAATGGAAAAGCCCACAAAAAAAACCCAGAAAACAAACCACCAAACCAAAAGAACTCAAAAAACCTTCAATGCAGGCTGAGAACAAATTGCTCTAAATTTATATTATACTAATCTCTGAAATTACCTTAAAGGAATGATGGCTAGCACTTGCGAAACAGAGGCAGGATGCTCGTTAACAATGAGAACATGGACCCCTGTGGGACAGAAAGTCCAAGTAGTGAGGTATTTTGTCAGTTTGCTTCATTTTGTGTCTTTGACAGCAGTAGATGAGAAGTCACAGCCACTGTTTCTTCTCTAATTCAGTCATCTTTTTATTTTATGGTTTTTCTGGGAGGTTTTGCTGCTTCATGAAAGAAACAAGCATTTGAGAAACATCTCACCTACCATTTGTCACAAAAACTTAAGCAGCTCCTCCAAAGCAGCCACCCTAGTTTATGGAGACAGACAGCTGGTGACCCACAGTGAGCAGGATGTGTGGGGGACACTCAGCTGGAGCCAGGGCAGAAGAGAGGTCTCAGCACTCGGGGCCACCCCTACCCCACCACCTTCTCACAGAATGTATTGGATTTGTGTGGCAGGGTTTTGGTAGCAGGGGGCTGCAGAAGAGAGTGTGTGTGTGCGCACGGGTGTGGGTGGGGGGGGGTGCGTGTGAAATGCTGTCAGAACCTTCCCTGTGTCCAACAGAGCTAATGCCAGCCCCTCTCCAAGATGGTCCCACTGCTGGTCACAGCTGAGCCCAGCAGCTGGGATAACAGAGTTAAGAAAGGCAAAAAAATGCACAATGGCAGTTGGAGAGAGGAGTGAGAATGTGTGAAAGGGATACCCGTGCAGACACCTCGGTCAGAGCAGAAGGAGGGGCAGGAGGTGCTCCAGGTGCCAGAGCTGATTCCCCTGCAGCCCTGGGTGCAGCCCACGGCGAGGCAGCTGTGCCCCTGCAGCCCACGGAGATCCATGGGGATGCAGAGATCCACCTGCAGCCCGTGGAGGACCCCATGCGAGAGCAGGGGGATGCTTACTGCAGTGTTCAGAGCTGCATCTGACACTCTGAAAAGGTTCACTACACTCCGCTTTGGATCTTACCAGTGTTTAATTCCTTCACTGTGTCCTCACAGCCCAGAGGTGTTGTAGACAGTGATCTTCCCCATTAGAGCTCTTTTCTGTGATTGTCACAGAGCACGCCTCGTGCCACAGCAGGGTGTACGTCTTGTAAGACAGAAGTGCAATTCAGATTGTGCTGGGTCTACATCCCGCTTGTTCGCCATACATTTAAAGCTGAAAGCACTGTAGCATTAGCTACAGCTCAAAAGCAGACACATAACTCACTTCACATCGAAGCACACTTTGATATACTCTTTCTTCAGACAGCAGAGATAAATGACTTGTTGGAAGATACCATTTGCAGGACAGAAAATTTATATTGCAGAGACTAGAGATTTTCTAAAGCTGTATTATTGATGCAATGAATCAGTATTTGCTACTCAATGTAATCTTGGCAGCATGGCAATACGCTTTTTACCATTTTGAAAAGAAATGGAAATGCAGAGTAGCTGCTTTATTTCAAAATAGCATCATGTCAATCAGTGTTTTTGTTTGTTTTGAAGGAGGTGTATATGTAGGGCTGTTAGATGACAGGTCACAAAACGCATACAGAGTATTTTACCTTTGGAAGGTGACTGTTGCAGATCAGATTCTGCATCCTACTGTTTTCATTAAAATAGCTGAATACAAAAAAGGAAGAACAAATTGCAGTCAAATTAGAGCCTGCACGCATCATACATTCTAGTATTGTTCTAAGAGCATGATGGTTTACTGCATTACATGGGTCTCCACAAATGCAGCTCTGCTTACAGATACAACATTTGCAGGATTAGAACCCAAAATAATAACTCTCTGATTCTGTATTTTCAAGCAAGGATATTTATAACTTTGTTAACAGGCTTTTCTCCCTCCAAATCTGCTGGAGACTATCCCTTCTGTCTCATGAAGAGCTAAAAGCCTGTTATGCTGGTAACACTTGGAAGCAGCTCAGTGCACTGGACGCTGTTTACGTGTTTGAGAAATGAGAGTGACTTAGGAGCAGCAGCACCTTCAGGAAAGCACAGTTAAGCAGAACGGGACCTGAAACTCCAGTACTGGCCACTATTAACTGTAGTTATACAGTGGGAGTGGGCTTTTGGAAGCAGAAACCTAAGGAATGAATCAATGACATTTGAGAAGCACTGTATGCATGCACACACACACAGAGACATGTTTAGCCGTGTCTTGCTTTCTCTATACACCTGCTAATATTAAAGAATAAATCTTGCTCTCATTCATTGGTTTACTTCCCTCCTTTCCTTGCTCCCAATCCTGATATGTACTATCCCACAAGATCTCTCTTCACCTCCATATTGTTGACGGAATCCCATTAGCTGAAAACATCCTCCTATCACTAGATGTCGAGAAAAAGGATAGGAATTCTTGCTTGAGAATTACTGGAATTTACAGAAGTCGACAGAATGATGGCATGCCATAGGAATGCTGCAGCCTAAAGTGGAGAAAAAATGCTTCAGTCCTTTCTCACACAGGACTTGCAGTGGCATCATTGGGACTTTTGCTTCAGCAATAGCTTGTAGAACTGACACATAAAAAATTACACAGAATATAAACTGAATGTATGACATAACAAATAATATTTAATATATAGCATTGAATGCATACACATCAATACCAGTGCCGTAACAACAAAACAGAACTTGTAAAATTAGCAGCAGTTTTTTGCAAGTACAAAAATACACATTTTTTTCAGAACATATATAATAGCAAAATTTAACAGGATATATTATACAAACTCAAAGCATTTAGAGAATGCATTACTCTAATATATTATATGATGTATGACACAGACAGTGAGACTGAGAGCACCCTCAGGAGGTTTGTAGGTGACAGGATGCTGAGAGGTGCAGCTGACACAACAGAAGGATGGGATGCCACCCAGAGGGACCTGAACAAACTTGAGAAGTGGGCTCATGAGAACCTCAGGATGTTTAACAAGTCTAAGCGCAAGGTGCCGCACCTTGCCCTGGGTCGGGACAATCCCAGACAGAGGTACAGACTGGGAGAAGAACTCACTGAGAGCAGCCCTGTGAGAAGGACTTGGGGTGCTGGTGGATGAGAGGCTGGACAGGAGCTGTCAGTGCACACTGACAGCCCAGAAAGCCAATGGTGCCCTGGGCTGCATCCAAAGCACCGTGGGCAGCAGGGCCAGGGAGGGGATTCTGCCCCTCTGCTCTGCTCTGCTGAGACCCCACCTGCAGTGCTGCATCCAGCGCTGGGGTTCCTAGCGCAGGGAGCACATGGACCTGTTGGAGCGAGTACAGAGAAGGACCATAAAGAACATCAGAGGAATGGAAAAACTCTTCTGTGAGGAAACGCTGAGAGAGCTGGAATTGTTAAGCCTGGAGAAGAGGAGGCTTCAGGAAGATCTCACTTTGGCCTTCCAGTACCTTAAGGGGGACTTCTAAAAAGAAGGGAGATGACATTTTATATGGTCAGATAGCGCCAGGACAAGGGGCAAGGTTTTAAAGTAACAGAGAGCAGGATTAGATTAGATTAGGAAGAAATTCTTCTCAGAGAGTGGTGAAGCACTAGAACAGGCTGCCCCAAGAAGTTACGGATGCCCCATCCCTAGAAGTGTTCAAGACTGGGTTGGATGGGGCTCTGAGCAACCCGATCTACTGGAAGGTGTCTCTGCCCATAGTAGGGGGGTTGAAACTGGATGATCTTTAAGGTCCTTTCCAATCCATTCTGTGGTTCTATGTTTTAGATGTTGCATAATAAAAGTACATGTGTTCTGCTTGCAATAATACATAATGCCATTTACAGCAATGTTAAAAAACTATTCACAACTTAAACATAAACAGAACAGCCAACAAAGCACAATAAATGAAACACAGAGTTGCAAGGTGTTAGTTACAAGGTTCAGCATTTCCCTTTACACATTTTTGGGCTTACTTTTTTCTTTCTTTTGCAGTGTGAAAGAAATAACTACACCTACCAAACATACCGTATAAACATACAGAAAACGACACACTCCTTGGAGGACAATGAAGGTAATATTTATCAGTTTCAGAACAGTAGTATAATACCACAGTTATGGAAGCTATGCTGACTTTGCACGCTACATCAAAAGCACAAAGGACTGGGACTCACATCTGCAAGGCTCACACTCAAGTGGTCAAGGAGAGAGGCCCAGCAGGCAGCCCGCTGCCCTGGCAGGGTCAGGGAACAGGACACTGGCCTTAGTTACCTCCTGGGTCCCTTCCAGATTTTCAGGAGATTTCTGTTTGCTTGCTTTTCAGCAATTTTTATTATTCTTACAATGTTCTTGCAAAGCTTTATATTGGAACATTACTCAGTTTCCTAAAAAATGAAAACCTATGAGTCTGGGGACTGCTCAATTAAATTTGAACAATCTGGATGTTAAACTTAAAATGAACACACATCAACACCAAAGGCATTTTCTTTATGGTGTTTATTTTAAGCATTAAGATTCCTCTGCAAAAAGCTTTGGTCAGTCTCTTCAAACTTTGGATTGCTGTAATGCTTTTCTAGACCTCCTCTTTGATCATGAAGTCTGTCTCTCCCGGTGACTTTCAGAGGCAATGGCTGAAGGTCAGGCTTAATGAAACAGCCATCGACTCCATCAGTAGGTTTCAGGGGTGCTGACCTGCTGCTGGGCCCCACCAAGCCCCCCTCAGCCCCAGTGTCAGTAGGTTGTGGAGATGGTGGCACCGAGGTGGGTGTAAGCAAACAGTCATCAGCCACAGGAGCAGCAGCGTCTTCATGTTTCTTTAGCGACTGAAAAGTGCTGTCAAAAGGGCAGGAGGTTTCACTTAGGGTAAACAGAGCCTGGTCTGAAAACTGGGAGAAAGCACTGTCCAGAGAGCAAATCGATGACACAGATGGAGATGTCCCAGAAGAAGACTGGCTAAAAGAGCTAAATCCTGAGCAAATATTTAATCCCTCTGGCGTTGGAGGCAGGAGACAATGGGACAGGTCTTTCCTTTCAATGTTCTGGTTTGTGTTGTCACTTTTACCAATGTTAATCCTTATACTCAAGCTCTGATTGCCGAGCTTTTGCCTTTCCACCTGCAATGACCGGCGCTGGCAGAGACACTCTTCATCTTCTTGAGACAGGACAACGTCACAGCTGGCTTTGCGTGTTGCCTTCTCGCGCCCAGCATCGGCGCGGGCGGAAATGGAGGTCTGGAGGCCAACTGCAGGCTCAGAGGAGCGCCGGTGCCTCCTCACAGTCTTGGGAGCACCCGAGGTAGCTGCTGAGGGGAAACCGCTGGAGTAGGGAGACTCATTCTCCGAGTTCTCTTGCAAGGAAAACTTCAGGTGCACGTCGGCAGAAATTGCCAACTGCTTCAGTTTGGTTTGGCTTTGGATTTCATCCACCTCTGTCTGCTCTGAATCGCCATCGCTCAGAGTGAAGACAGACTCCCTGCTTCTGTTATCCTGATCACGGGTTTTAATCCAGTCACTGGAGGAAGAGTCAGCTTCGTCGTTCGCCTCATTTTCCAGGCTGTCATAGGAAGAGTCATTCTGATGGAGAGAAGCAACATCTGCAAGGACAAAGCAAGTGTTAACACATCAGTAACTGAACCACTCTCTTGACAAGCAGCTTCTTTTTTTTTTCCTAGCAAGTATTCTTTATTTTCAGGAGCATTTGCCCTTTAAAGATTCTTCAAGCAAAAATACTAATAATTTCATTAAAAAATACTGTCTTAATTTTGAACTGGAGAAGCTGAAGTGAGTACTAAGCTAAAGCTCAGTCCAGAAATACAGGATAATGGCACAAATAAGGGTTCAGGGGTTTTTGTTGTGTTTTTGGTTTGGTTTGTTTTTTTTAAGAGCATAGCAGATAATTCAACTGAAACCAATAATTTACCTACATACATATACTGAATTGCTAATTTATTTAATTTTTTTTCATTATTGGATATTGAAAGCAACATTTAACCTTTCTTTCCTTCTTTTAGACAAATAAAGAAAACAGGGCATACCTCTTACTTCTTCTAGAAAATATAGTATTTTTAAGAGCAACACTGTGAAGTTTTAGTCTCAATTTAAACAGCCACCTCATTTGCACTGAGCAGTGCACACTTGGGCCCTATCCTGTATCTGCAGTAATTGGAATTACATTAAATCTCTTTTGCTCTGGTTAGGCTAAGCTGCCTTATCTCACATTTGCAGCAGACACAGTTCATGCACGGGCAGTCACCACGCCTCCGTGCCTGCCTGAAAACTCATTCATCTGCTGTAACCTGTCGTGGGTCTGAGCTCTCACTGCCAGCACATCCCAGCACAGCAGATCCCATGCACTTCACTCCTGGGGAGGGGGCAGGCCAAATTTCACTGGATTTCACCCAATCTCACTGGAGGCAGAGCATGAGGAGTTTGAAACAGCCACACTGCGTCAGTCAGACATGCTGACATAAGTGCTATTACCACTTTCAGTACAGGCCACCTGTGACAAAATTTGTTTTACAAAAATGCTGCTTTAGAAATACTTTAAGGAGAGACACAAAACTCCAGTCAAAATCAGAGGCTTGGAGAGAAAAAAAGCATTAACGATAATCTGGAAAGCTCTGTCAACTAGTCTGCCAAACACTTTCAGTCACCAGTTCCATGATTTTTCTGTACTGGCAGCAAAATCTGGATGTCCCATTGAAACTCTGGAGATCTCTCTCTTTTGATAGTGAAGAATAGACACTTTCAACCCTAATATAATGGTGTGACAGCTGTATTATGACTGCTGTTGATCACTGACTTCCTGATAGTTTGGGAAAACACAGGCTGATGCAAAAATTCTAGATTTGAGAGGACACTTTCTCTAGATTTTTTTTCTTTTTTTTATTTTCTTTGTTTCCCCTCCCTCCTTTTTTAACCATAGTGGTTCAGATGACTGGTATAGGAGCAAGAGTCTTTGTGAAAGCATATTGTGATACGTTTCAGGTCTGTGGGAAGTTCATCAGTGATTATGACCAATTCTTTGGGCAGGGGAGAGAGGTATTTGGGAATGCCACATGAAGAAGGAACAGCATTCTTCCACGGAATATACCAATCTCTTGCCTGGCTGAGTTTAGCTGTCTTAATGGGATCAAAACATCAATCTCTATTACCTGAGCTGTTCTCTCTCTTGCATGTCATCAGTATTTCTCCAAAGAGGGAGGTAATTTCATCTCCAAAAATCCTGCAGCAATTCTCAATGAGGAACTGTACCAGACTAGAAATCTGCAACAAAGCAATGGGAGACAGATGTCTTGTCAGATCTTCTATTACTCAACTCAGGGCAAGCTCACCATACAAATGAGGAACAGGAGCAAACTGTCATCCATGAAGGCAGCCAGGAACTACTCTCTCAGTCTCCTGGGCCCAGATAAACTGTCCTTGAAAACATCCTTTCCATTCTACTGTGTCCTGTTCCAAGGTCACCACAACCAGAGATCTTCTTGATGACAGAAGCATTTTGCTGATATACTGGGCGTTGCTTTATGATCTCTCTCCCCTTCTTCCAGGCAGATGATGAGAATGGATTGATGAATGTTGCTGGAGCCCTGATAAGAGGACAAGTCCTGATCTGAAGAGGTACTGACTGTTCTCATGTTTGTAACCAACAGCCTGGTTGAATGGGATGAAGCTTGGTTTGGTTTTCTACTACACCAAAGGGTTTCTTACCTTTTTAATAAATTCACTTTCTATATCAGGAGTGGAGGAAACAGAAGGCCAGAGCAGGCTAGGTGCAATGCAGACGGCCAGATTAAAGGCATTCATCTGGTTCTCTTCAGATCGCATTTCTATCCCATGCAGTACTCCAAAGATGTAACGTAAGAGAACAACATTAGCTCTGGGGAGATGCTCTATTAACCTGAAAACATATGAAAACAGAATTCTTCACATCAGTGACCACTTTCCCTGGATAAACACAAGTCAAGATAATGGAAATGCAGAAACAGGGTAACATGGTCCACTAATTAAACCAGGGAGGGTGTCAAAGAGATATTCTTGTTGAGCTGTTTTCCCTCGCTGTGTCTCTGAACAGTTTTCTGGAGCAGCAGAAAACACCGTAACACAAAATTATGCCCTGTCAAATGAATGAACCAAGTACAATGTATGACATGAAACTGTACTTCACCTCAGTTGCCTGACAATTCACCACTCACTTCCCCAAACAGTTCAGTAGCGTCTCCATGCCATCTAGTTGCCTTAAGTATGTGTGTAAGTACTGCTAAGGTCAGCTACTGCACAAAGCTCTGTTTCCTGTGACACAAACTTTGCCTGCTTCCTGTTTTGTATCACCTGCAAGGTTGGAGGCTTCCCTTGTCACTATGCTCCAGCACTTCATTCGCAATTCCATCCTGACTTCAAAATGGTCACTAAAATTTGAGCTGCATGAGGGGAAATACATGAAGAACTGATTTCAGCTTCCCTTTCACCCAGGACTCCAAAGTTCCCCACAAGTGGCTTTGGATTTTGTATCAGACAGAAATTCAGGTTTTGGACAGCATATTTACAAATAATGTAAGTTGCTTTTGTTCTTTTCATTAAAGGATATTTAATATATTTACTGGTGTCCACAAAAGGCAGAAAAGCAGGATAAAAGAGAGTCAGAAAATTGTCACATACAGACAATCACTTAAGTACATATGTAGGCTTCAATGTTCTGTCATATACAAAGATATTTTTAGCATCTATTTAAAAAAAATTAATTGTAAGTTGAATATTTGTGATTCTGCATTCTGGGATATACATTTATAGGAAAAGGATGTAGAGAATATAAGTAACCACCTTTGGATGCTTTTAATCTTCTCTTCATTATTTCCTTGATCCAGCACAGATACCCACTTATCACACAGCTGAGATGATAAAATACTGCCTGGGATGTTGCGAAGAAAATCCTTATCAAGGGAAAAGAAGAACAAAATACGTGAGCAGCTGTTCTGGGGCATGTGAGGGAGTAGGGATAAGATACACAGATACAAAAGGATGTATGCATGGGACAGCACTCACTGGCAAGCATATTGTTACACGCAACAACCAAAACCAGAAGAACATCATCTGAGATAGAGGCACTTTAGATTACGCTTAAAGTGAATATTTTCCTGCCTTCCCCTATCCCTTTCCTGTCAAAATAGAGGTATTTGCTGAACCAAAAAATCTGCAGTAAGACCAGTTATTTTGATGTTGCATAATGTCTGTCTTTACTTATCACTTAACTTCATCTGTAGTCCCTGTTTCTTCTCCTTAGCTGAAAAGCTCAAATACCTCCAGACCATAAGCACTCCAAGGCATCCCTACCTTCCTTCCCCTAATCAACAGAATACTTAAACTTGTCATTGATAGCCTTGCTATTTCTCTTTTCTAACACCTCAAACATGGGCAGAGAAACTGTTGCAGCTCAGGAAGAAGGCCAAATCCTAGCTTCCCAAAAAAGCTAGGGTGAGGGAAGCTATGACGCTTTTTTTGCACAAGGAACATTGGTTTTGACATACAAGACTGCAACAAAAGATAATGCATGGAAAAAATAATCCAAATATTTATGGCAACACTATAAACTCACTAGGATCTGCAGTGTAGGGTAGTACTGATGTGTAAGGAGACAGGTCTGCGAACAGGCCTTTTAGTATTTCATACGCAGGGATAAGGAAAATAATGGGAACAGGCTGTAGAGAAGACCTCAGGAAAGCTGTCAGCAAAACAAGCTGGCTAGTCCTCTTCCTCATCCTAATTCAGTGGTAGCCTCCTTTGGAGATCCTCACAAGGTTAGTGTGCCAGCCCATTCTTGTTAATTCAGTCCACCAATTCCTCTTTGGGTCTGTCCCTGGAGAAAAGCCCTCCCTGGCTGTGCACAGGATCTCTGCTGCTCTCACTCAAAAAGGGAGACAGGAACATTCTTCACATACCTTAAACAAAGATGCTGTCACAAATATGGATTCACGGGCCAGGTCCACTTCAGTGCCTGAATCAAGCTTCTCCTTTAGCTCTTTGAATGTTTTTGCACTTCCAGAGCGCCTGAAAATACCCTTGGTGGAAGGCCCCTCTTGGTAAAGGAGGGAAAGCATGTCCTAAAAAAATTAAAAGGGCAAAGAGGATTTCTCATAAATACATCCTATTGTCCAGTGCCACTAAAATGTGGTTTTGCCATTTTTGCAACAGTTGAAGACCTTTTAGTCCTAAAACATATCAGAAATCAAACACAAGTCAAGGCTCACCCTCCAAACCAAGCCAAACTTCACCGCAAAGCTGTGATTTGGGGCTCTCATTTTGGAAAACATCCCCTCAGAAATACTGTGCTGCCACTGCTAAGCACTAACTTTCTGCATGACCTTCCAGGACCCGTCCAAGTTTCAGCCAAGTCATTTAAATATATAAATGCTGTGGTATGGGAAAAGGAGAGTGGTCTATCTAATTCAAAGCTTTGCATTTGACAGTGGCCTCAGCCAGACACTACTTTGCAGGAAGATATGATACCGTCACTGCTCATCATTGTGGTTAATATTATCACCAACCAGAGATAGACTTCTGTTTCACTGCTGATGTCTGAAAAAAATGAGATTATTATCTAAGCTAGAAAGTGCTTTGTTTGTTAATATTTATCTGCACTTCTACAGCAGATCAGAGTCAGGTTTTTACCCCCTTTGCTGCTTGTGAGTGGTATCAGACTGCAAGCAGCTCAGGGCTGTCAGCAGGACCAGCTCTGGGGTAAAGTGCTCCTGCTTGGGAGGTCACTCCAAGGGGGATAAAGCTCAGTTTATGGCTCCCCTGAAGCCAATGAGGCTGCGTAGGATTAAACAAGTAGGCAGCTTATTACAGCAAAGGGAAAACAAGCAGATTCCTGCCTAGCTGTTAAAATAACAGGAGGCACTGATTTCTTCTGTTAAATAATAGAGAAAAACAAGAAGAAAAGGAAATGCTGAAACTTCTCCTGAGATAATATGTTCATGGTATTTGCCAGATGCTTAGTTCTCTGCGATCTCCTGTGGGCCATCTCTCACACATGCAGATCACCTCCTGCAGGCCCGCTGCAGGCAATGTAGAATTTGTCACATTTATCTCTTAGAAAGGGGAAACACTTGCAGACAGTCTCTGGGATTATGTGTATGCACACAGTGGCCTGAGGACCAAGTTATCAAAAATGACGGCAAGAAAAGGGACAATGGGGGGCTCCTGAGACACTGGTCCATCATCATTAAACTGAATTAGCGAACAGTAATGGCTAAGAAATGGAGTTTGGGGACTTTCCTAGTCTGGGCTGTAAGGTAGGTCTTCCTGCCACACAGCAGTGCAAATAAGTCTAATGGAAACTATTACTTTTGCTTTTATTCTTTAATGTTTCTTTCTCACTCTTGCATAAGTCCAAGAGCAAGAATTCATGTAAGTGCAGATGCTTTGGAGGAGCACCTTCATGGCAGAAGGACTCATGTCAGCATTTTCATTATCTTTGCAGGAATTTAGAGCTCTGCCATCAATACAGGCTGAGTCCCACAGCATGGGATGTTAGCACATGAACAAATGCTTTGAAAATATATTTTGAACAAAATATTCACAAGATAAAAATGGGAAGCCCCTGTTAAACTAACAAACCCAGATGAAATTACATGAATGAAGCTATGGTGCAAGACAACTAAGTGTGGCAATGGCTAAAAAAGAGCCTTTCAGCTATAAAAGCAAGCTGGAAGCTCTGAAGCGGTTATCCAGCATGCCCGCAGGATTAATCCCTGGTATTTTCTTTCTCTTGCAGGTAAATCCCATTCAGTCCCCCCGTGTTCTATTCTCCAGAGATGCTGCATGAATTCAGAAGTAAGTTATGTTTTGTGGCATATACACAATGTTTAAAATTCAAAGCGCGAAGTCTACCAAGCTGTGATTCTATGCTTAGTAACTCTGGGGACTTTTTCAGATAAAAATTTACTAATATTTATGTTTTGGAGAAATTTCTGAAATGCAGCATTGGCTCATCTCTTAAACAGAGAGAACGAAGGATCAGGTGATCATAGTCATACAGAGTACATCTCTGGAGGGCTTATTTAAATAACCTAAATGATGAAAATGCACACTTCTCCTTCAAAATAAAATAACAACCCCACACTACTAAAAGACCTGAAAAGTCCTGGTATGATTCACTATTCAGGGAGTGATAAAGCAGCAAATCACGCAGAAGCTTAGGAGACAAAACATCTCTTCCTGTAAGCTGGTGTGACCCCACTGCTTTCAGTGGGGTTCTGGCAACTTCTTCCAGCCAGAAGTCGAGCTGTTAGGATGAAGGGCCCAATCCTGCAGGGTTCACTCCCACTCTGTAAATACTTCATTCGCCATACTGAAAACAGGGCCTTCTAATGACCAAAAATGCCACATACATGCCTTAATCAGGCCTAGGAATGGGCTCTAGGACAACCTTTTTCATGTTCCTAGGCTGGTTTTGAGAGCACCCACAGCACCAGAGCCCCCTCAAGACAGGATGAAAAGATGCTGTTGTAGCCTTCACATTCCCACCTATTTTTGCAGTGGTGCTGTCAGACCAAAAATGACGACTCAGAGTGCTTGGCTGCCCTGGAATGACTTCAAGAAAGGCTCTGAAATTGCCTAGTTATGGGCAGGTGGCATTTTTATGCATGCGTGGGCTGTCTATATGGGACAGTAGATGAGACATTTATGGATGTGGGGATTTCACAGAGATCTTGGGAGTGGTTTAAAAAGTATGTGTGAATGTGGCATTTATTTACACTGTGTCAGTGAGGATTAGGAAACCAGCCTTATAGCATGGGCTATAAAGGAGAAATAGCCCAGAGCAGCAGACTGATCATATGCATTTCTCAAGCTGTTATTAACTGGGCCTGACCACAGCATATGTTAAAAACCAAAGTTCTTGCTGAGAAGCACAAATGAGGTTTCCCTTTGGAAATTTTTCTGGTTTCTTTCCTTGGGTAATTTCAATGTCTCATTTACAAACATATCCTCATTTACTACACAGAGAAATTCCACCACTGTAAGACCCAACCCTGAGCCTGCGACTCACCAAGAGGGGTTTGGGCAGGTTGTCATCCTCACAGATGGTTGTTAGTAAGAGGCCAAAGAGCTTCCCAGGAGCAGCAGATGTTGAGGAGAGGGTTGCATTGTCCAAGTGAGTGCCTGGGCCACGCCAAAAAGCCCAATTTATGATAGATCTTTTCCTTTTAAATGACTTTTGGCTTAAGTCTGGGGAAAGAGAAAGGTGTTTATTATGAGAAATGCATTTCAATTCTAGCTCCAATATTTGGGTTTTGGTGGTTGCTATGGTTTCAAAGGAACAAAAGTCATGAACTCAACCAACTCCTTGCATCCAGCTAAGCCTAATCCACCATGCACATACCTCTGTGTGTGTGTAGAATGTGCTGCCTTACTCATGCCCTGAAGAGGATCACCAGAATCTGCACTGCACCGCTGGAGCACAGCGTCAGCACTCTCCGCCAAGGGCAGGATGGCAAACCTCAGCCTGCTGACTTCACACAGAGCTGCACTCTGCTAAATAACTCATTTTCTGCCCACAGGTGCAAATCCACTGCCCTCACCTCGGCACACTGTCCAGGGGCATCCTAGCTCTCCTGGCAGCATGGGAGACTCTCCCCACAAGTAACACCAGAGAATCACCTAATGTGGCCAGGCATTTTCAGACCAGGAAAAGCCACTGCCTTTGCTCTCTTCTCCGCAACGCAAGAGCATCATCAGTGTCCTCACTCGAAGCATGTGCTGACCATGGCCCAGGGACGGTGCCTGCCCTTTAATCAATGCCTTCCAGATGGCACTTCAGCATGCTGCCAGCACACCGATGGGCTCTGCTCGTCTTCATTTTAACGTATTTCATGAGATACCGACAGAGCTGTACTAACTGAAGCTCTTGCTTGCAGTGTATAGAGAAGGAAGTACTGGTACTGGGACACAAAAAGGGTTTTTTTAATATGACCTTTCTCAAAATCTGACAGTGTGAAGTCTTCTTAACAGCATGGGCTACTGCTAGGGGAAAAAGGAGTGCAGACTGTTTATGACAGAATTGCTAACTGGAAAAACTTATTCTGATATATTTTTCCTTTTTGAGGTGTTCTCAAAGCAAATTAGCATTGATTTAGTTGCTTGCCTACCCCATACACATTTTAATTACCTGGTTCTTCCAAATATTTTACTTTCTGGTGTTGTGGAGGCCAGAACCAAGGCTTACAGAATTAAGGACTGTCGTACAATACCAGATTTTTCTCTTCAATACTTTATTCTCTTCTATACTTTATTAGAATTGGGTTTTTAGCTCAAAGAGTGATTTTCATAATACGTCATTCCATTCCAGATCATGCTCCCTTTGGGAATGGGTGGAAGTCTTTTCATTAGATGCTTACAGGATGAAAAGTTACAGTTTAACTCAAAATGTGAACATATGAATGTGAAAGTCTGAAGAAAAATGCTTTTCATAAAAAATAATGAGGATACACATTTTAAGCAGTCCAAAGCTTCCAGAAATGTAAGTCTGGCAGTGTCTAAGGCTTTTCTTGACACATCATGTTTGGGTAGAACATAACTGAACTGTAACTTTCAAAATGACATTTTTTTCCTTCAGATGAGCTGGATATTAGCACCTGAATAAAGTTTGCTTCACAAACTAAAGTCTGCCAGCGTTATAGTGACACACTGGCAAATATATACTGGTGTTTTTTTCTGTAAACCCTGTAGATCTCAGTGGAAGCAAAAATTAAGATGCTATTTTGGAGAACAAGGAATAGCAGAAGTGAATTTTAAAAAGGGTCTTAAAATTAGGGACTCTTCTTAGTCTCTTACTGATTGTTGCCCTCTTAACGGCCATGTCTCAAGGTGAGAATATGAACAAGGCGTGATTGCAACTAACTGCAGCTCTCTCCTGGGACGAGAAGGAAATCTTAGCCAATGTTCTTCAGCATACCAGGGCAGAAACCAACAACTGATGTACAGCAATAAAATGCCCTGTCACTTAAAAACTAACATTCACTGAAAACAGGAAAACTCGTCCTTTTCATACCCCTTTTTAAGGGGGTCGAGAAGTCTTAAGCTGAAGAGGAGATGAGAAGGGGTGGATGAACACTTACTTTCCTTAAACCTGTGCAAAGTTCTAATACTAGGAGAAGGCCAGACTCCTCTCAGCCAAGACAGATGCCAATTCCTGCTCTGCAGAAGTACTTCCATACAAAAACCTCACGGCCTTGCTCTGGTGGATTATTCTAAGCCAGAATCAGAAAAAAGTAGTATCAGTTTGTTGGAAAATCTTGGTCAGAGCTCACAGCAGCCACCTCTTCTGCTCATATTTTACATGAAGGGAATGTCTATTCATAGTCAGTGTCCTAGCCATGGAAATGGCATTTCCTCTCCTTGAAACTAATCAGAAACTTCTAAATAAATCTTCAGCTCTATTTAACAACGTGCTCATGAGCATTATTTATTGGCTATGTTTAACTGGTAGGTGACCATTCCTGTTACATGCTGAAAGGCTACAGCAGAGGCAACAGAAACACTACATTTCTTCCACACAGAAAATTCTCCTGTACTTTTTTTAACCATCCTGCCAGGACAGTTGATGCAATTACACCACCACATTTGGTGTCCACACAGCTACTTACTTGACATGAGGGCCAGCTGTCAGTCATGCCTGCCTGTCAGCACCTACCCTGCTGTCTAACCGTGGTGCACACTGGTGGAGCTGGGCAGCTGCTCCTTGCTGCCTCCAGAAGGGACAGCATGTCCAGCACAGAGGGATCCCGGCTGCAGGGAAGTGATGGGAGGGAGGACAGCACAGCATGTGAAGTGTGGGGTTACAGATAGTGCTCTCTGTAAATTCACCCTGCATGTGGCAGTGTGCCCAGTGGGTACCCAACAACAGCAACACAGATTTTGGCTTGCTGATCTGAAGATGTGCCCAAAGCCAGATCATAGCCTTGGCTTGAATGCATGTAATTTTTGCCATTTTCCAAACCCAAAATAGTTAGGAAGAGCACAAGGAATAGCGCTGTATGTGAGATAACCTGCTTTGCAAGCAGTCACACCTATACACCACTTTAACAGGTTTTGTCTGATGAAAGAAGGAAAGACGAATGGACTAAAAGCCTCTTTCTCCCATTTAGTGCAGCCCCTGTGCATGACCTGCAGGCTGCCCCAGCCTTCTGCTGCCGCAAGCCAGGCTCACTCCACTCCTGCAGCTTGCACAGCACTGATGATAGCACATCTGCATTAGAACTCTACTGGCCTGATTTGCATTTCTATTTTCTTTTGCCAGTCAACATCAGCTGCCAAAGCAGGGCCTGTAAACCTAATTACACCCCTTTGCTAGATTGCCTCATTCTTAAAATATGCCATGAAGTAATATATGATACAAATTACTGGGAAGGGGGTGGATGAATGCATGTGGAAAGGAAATTAATTTATATAAAATGTACTCAATTTCCAGAATAATTTATCATGGACTCTGGTATAGCTTCACTGTATTTAATTTCTGAAAACATTACAAACTGATTCTATTCAGATTCATATTTTGTGGGAGATCTTAGGTATTGGGGAGCGCCCAAGATAACAGTGTGGGTATTATTTTTTTTATGACACAGTCATTAATGGTGAAGTAGGGCAGAGTTCCTGATTGAGCTGACTATGCTAGTGTGTTAAGAACAACAAAAACACACCATGGGATGTGTCCTTGCCCTAAGTCCAATGCCCCAATCCTGTTATGATCTCCTTATTTGCTTTATCATGAGCAGAGGGCAGTCATCGTGTCATTGACAACAGAGTGCAAAACAGAGACCAGGTGTTTGCATTTCTACAGCACTGAGGCCAGAGGCAGAAGAAAATATTACTTTCTTTATTTTACTCAAAGAGTACTGAAATAAAGTTCTATTCGCTACCCAAGTACCTGCCTAGACTTTGCCACTTGAGGGTCCCAGTGAGGTAGGTGTGGAGTCCTAAGTATCTTACTGAGATGAAGGATGCTGCCAAATGTTGCATGGGAATTCTGTGTCAAAGTCAAACCTTGACTCTTGAACCATAAAACCACCCTGCCTTGTTACAGAGCACAGCAAGGGCTGCAGAGAGAAACTCAGCTAATAGACTCACAAAAATTGCAGGGGAGAGATTCTGTCTTTCTTTTGCTGATTTTAGAACAATCATTTGACAGGCAGCTTGTCAAAATGTAACTTACAAAGATGACACATATACAACAGCACACTCAGATCAGGGAGAGCTACACTGCAAAATCCCCCGAGCAGCTGGAAGATACACCTGCACGCTCCTCTGCGCTTCCCACTGTGCGCCCAGCCCGGCACATTTGCCTTCTGTAGCAGAGCCAGGGAGGTGGCCAGGCTGTGGGGAAAGATGCTGGGGTGAGCAGGACAACGTACCGTTCAGCTGCTGGCACGAGGCCACCTGGCTGGGCTTCAGCACAAACTGGCACTGCAGCTCCTGGGGCAGCTGCTCCGTCAAGAAAGGGCCCTGAAGCTGCCTGGGGCAGGCACAGTGCTTTGATCCGTGGGGCATAGCGTCACGAATGTGGCTCATTTTAATTCCAAAGGGATATTCATGTCCTGTTCAAAGAGAAATCGTAATAATCTCTGTTGGATTGACTGGAGACTTGCAAAACTCCATCTGCCCTGGAGGAAAAGCAGATTTTGCTTACTGGCTCGCAGCACTTTCTCAGTAATGTAAGAATTGTTGCTTTTCTCCATATTTGCATGGGCATAAATCATACACTGGCAGATAGGGAGTTACTGTATTTGGTGTAGTTAAACAGAGGTAAAAGTAAAATCAGATCTATTACAGCTGTATCACATAAAAGCCCACCAGAAAAGAATAAAAGTGACTATTTCTGAATTCACTGTTTACTCTTTTTACTGCTTTTACTGTGGCACTGAAAGTTTAGGTACTGATTGCTCACATCATTCTGGAGAGAAATGAGATTTTGGGAACAGTCACACCAAATTTTTGCTGAGCATGCAAAAACAAAAAAATCTAGTGTGGAAGTGATCTTCCCTCCCTTAACATGTTAAGTCCAACAGCCATCAGCTCAGTCAAATGAGAGACAATTATGGTTCCTGTCTGCAGCTGAAACAGGAAGGAAACATTAATCACAGGGCTGATGCAAATGAGCTATGTTTGGCTTTAACCAGCATCTTTGGGGACTACACAGAGGCAATTCATTTCTGGAGGAGCTTTCACAAATGCCACCGGAAAGATGCTTTTCAGACTTGTCTAAAGACCCGGTGCCTTAAATATATTCAACGTGGGTGCAGTGCTAGGATGTTTTAGTTAGTTTGCGGTTAGATTTGAACACTAAGAGAGTGGAAGAGGTGTTATTTGAGATTACAGGTAGTATGAACCTACGGGACAGTCAAACTCTGCTTCTGATGTGCACCTATGATAAAAGTGGCCTTATCTAATAAACCTTTGCATAAGTATCAAGAGCAGCAACACTTTCATGTCAGATTCTTCTTTCCCAAGGACTGCAACTGGAATTTTCAGTGATAGTCGGTCAATTAGAAAGGCCTTCCCCATTTCTGAATTCTCTGGTTTTATGTTTAAAGCCATGGATGTGATTTGATCTGAAGAAGATACACAATAATGGTCAGAAACCCAAAGTCTGGTATGTTTAAAAGGCAAAACAGTTTGCACTCTCTATAAGGTGCACAAGTTAGACATTTTATAAATATTAATGTTGTCTGACTCCAGTGAAGCATTTGTAGCTAAGGCTGCTTTGAGAAGGAATGCTAAGATTTACTGGGATTAGATTTGCAGGAGAAAAAGACAGAAAATCCACAAGTTTTTCTTGTTCTAATCAGTTACAAACACATATAGCACAAGTAATGCTGGGCTTCTACAGGGAAATGTTCTTACTAATGGGAAGGGATTTGTTCTTAATGAATCATGGGCCAAAATCAAATCACTCCATCCAATCACTTCTGAGATTTGTCTTGATTCCTGGTCCTGAAATGTTTTGAAAAGCTTTTTAGAAAGTGAATAAGCTCTAATTTGTTCCTAATTGGAGAGGAGCTGTCAGCCAGAATGAGAAATACAGGATTGGAAAGGACCCCTTGAATCGGTTGAGATGTGCAAGGAAAGTACATTTCTCAAAACTCTGCTGAGTTTTGCTGAGGAGGGGAGTAAACAATGCTGTGGAGGTGTAGGAAGAAATATGGTAAAGCTGGACAACCTCCAGAAGAGGAGGTGACTGGAGAGGCCAACTCTGCAGAAACACTGGGGCTCATGCTGAAAATCTGGGGCAGAAATAAATGAACTTCTTCAATCTCTTACTGACACAAGCAGACAACTGCTCTTCAAAACAAAGGATCAGCATTTCACTAACTTCCCAAATAGGCAAAGTTGCGTGACAGGAAAGTAAGAGAAAAAACAGGAAAAACAAAACAAAAGAGGAAACTGAATTTCAGTCTTCTCTCTATTTCTTGCTACCTACAGCAGTAGTAACTGAGTGAATATTGAAAAACAAAACAATGTCAACCACTTACCAATAAGAGGGTACGGAGCATGTTCTCTTCCTGAAATCACCCATAGCTTGTAGTCTTTTTCAGAGCCCTTTAAAACCAAAATTAAGAATAAGTTTGTCAGCCATTAAGGACAGGTTCTCACATTAAGCTTCTCACAATACAAGGATAATCTGCACCTTGCCAGCAGGGTCAAAGGAATCCCTTTTACTTTTGCAGTGCCCAGATCTGCTACCAGCATAATTCCTGCAATGTGTCTGTCATGTGCAATGTGGTTCATGTGACCTGGGTTCAGCTCTGAGCAGTGAGAGGTGCTGGAGTCCATAATTTCTGAAGGAAAAGGGGGAGACTGGCCCCAATTCCTTGCCTCAGACTGGAGTGCCTCCTGGCAGTAGAGGGATGAATGTCAGAGCCCAGCTCACCCTGGCAGCACTGAGCAGCACCCAGCGCGGAGGAGAGGCAGGTCTGATCCCCCCGAGGGAGGGCAGCTAAGCAGCACACAGAGAAGAACCTGCTGCAGAGCCCGTGGCAGGCAGCGGGCAGGCTGTGTGAGCTAGGGTGACCCTTCAGCTCCCTCCTGAGTGCCAGGGTAACCGCATCCCCTGAGATGTGCTCTTGCACATGGACACCCCCAGGCCTCACATCCAAGAGCTCTGCTCCAGTCTCTCCCCAGCTTTTCTATGTCTCCTGCAAGCAGGAGGAGCTCAGGCTCGTGAGCCAACAGCATCCTGTGACTGACACTGGAGCGCAGGGCAGGAGCACCTTCGCCTGAGACCTGAGCCCACTCTACTGATGCCAAGGCAAGGATGGCAGCCTCGGACTCCTGGCACTCAATGCTCCCCCAAAATCTCATTGTAGAGCTGCTGTCAGCCTTTCTGTGCAGCCCTTATGCATGGAAGGGCTTGGGACTCCTGGATGGTGTTTTAAGACTACTGAGCCCTCTTTAAAGTGTACAGCAGAGAGGATAAATTTACATCAAAAGAGACAATTGTCAAAAGACTGGGGAATGTGATCATTTTTGGGAAAAGCTGTGAAAAACCTCTGATTTAAATCAAATCAAATTAAAGCAAATTTTAAATATGGCCTTTAGCATAAATGTACAATGTTGCAGTTTAATTGAAGAAAGAGAGTAGTACTTATTTCAGAAAGGATGGTGAGACAACAGAAATAAAAAGAATGACATTTAATATAAACTTCTCTCAGGAGAAATAAAAATATTAAGTGGATAAATACACTCCATTAAAAGTGATCTATTTTACCTTAAATCCCTTTTCAGTGCCACTACTAAATCAGGATAATTAAAATCTAAAAGTTCTCTGGCTATAATAAGTGATAAATATCTCATGTCAGCATTTATTTAGATCTAAAGTTAAATCCTACCTCCTTTTAAACAGACTTGCCTACTATCCTGCATTATCTGGACTTTCACCCAGTGTTCCTAAGGCTTTTGAGACTCTTCCTACTTGCAGCATGCACCTGATGTAATGCTGATACACCCAATGAAGCCTTTGCAGTTTGCTCTCTGACTGACAGCTTTCTGGCCCGTATTAGCACTGCTGCTAAGTCAGCTAGCAGGGGGCAGAAGGAAAATAAATAGGCTTTGGAGACATCTCTGATGCCTCAGGGCAAGCAGCCAGGAGCAAATAAATACAGCTGAAGAGCACAAGAAAGGGTATTTGCTTTTCCTTTCACATACATATATGAAAGAGTTCATTGCCGTGAAGGGGAAGCAGGGGAAGGGAAGAGCTAAGTAAGCGTGGTTGCACGACACAGATTGTTCATCTCTGTCTGCAAATGCTGTCCTTTATGGCTTTATGAGGCCATTTGTCAGGATAAATGGGACTGTCCCAGAAAAGTCAGCAAGTGTACTTACAAAGATGGGAAACCCAAGGCCCTTCTTTCTGCCCCACTTGATAATTTGGAACAGATGATCAATGACATTTTGCACGAGCTAGCTGTCATTTTACCAGAGAAACCACAGAGGAAAAAACCCTAATGTGTTAAACCAGAGTGAGCTCAGGCAAAGTAATAGCCCCATTAATCACACAATATGTGAAATGTAGTTTTTATAATTGCCATTGAAAAGTCATGGAGCTCTTTTCAAGTGGTTCTCTGTGGACAGAAATAAAAAACCTTGATACAGCACGTAAGGCAGAGCTTCCTTACAGTCAGAACAATCCTACCAGGGGGCTGGGTGTTTGATTGATATGCAGGCTACAGCTTAATTTATTTAGCTTGTTTGATTTTATTGCTAATCTTATGATATGCTTCTAATGAAAAAAAGGCTTTCTGCTATAAAGAAGCAGTGAAAAAATGTAGTATATTACTTGGGCAAATAATTCTGCAGGCAAGATTTTACATCTTTCAGATGGCTTTCATTCTTTTTCCACTTGAAATAAAAATGTAAAGAGGAGGAAAAGGTTGATTGTGATACATACAAAAGAACACAATGCTGAAACCCAACCAGCTCCTCCTCCTGCTAATCTCAAACAAAGTATTCTCTTTAAATACTACCATTTTCCTGGTTTTTCTGTACACAAAGTCAGGAAGTGCAAATGACACCCATAAAATGGGTAAAAATGAAGCATATCACAATAAAGACTTGCAGTTTAATAGCACCTAGTCTCCTGATTTTTGGTGCAGACCAGAGGAGACAATCTGCAATTAAAATCCTAATTTTAATTCACCTTTTATCCTTTTCACCTTGCAATCCCTCTGTCAACTCCAGAGATTCCTTAATTAAATGGACTACTGGATTCTGGGCCAGAGCCCCAGCCCGTGTGTAAATGAGATGTCTGAGCCATAACAAGATGGGTAGACACAAATTGCTGTGCCTGGGAAATGCCAGGCTAGCAGAATAGACCTCTGCATTAAAAGCCTGTATAAATTAGGGATAATGGATGCTGGGGAAGGCAAATTCTGAGGTTACTCCAACTTTTGCTGTGAATCTCCACAAGCCAAAGGGAAGCATAACAGTGGCATTTTGCTCATCATATTTGACTCTGCACACTCAGGGCTGTGGTAAGGAAAGACTTCTCAGATTCCATGCAATGAGATCAACATATGCATCAAGAGTAAAACATTTCAAAAAATCCTGTTACCCAAAGAGCAGGCTGATAGACCAGTTAAAAAGCTGTCATCCAGGAGCTTCTATATGATCACTGGTATTGGTTGGAGCCACGCTGTGAAACAGAGTCAAAGCCAGATTTCTTGTCCCTGGCACTGATTCTCTACTACACCTGAGCCACTGCCTTGTCTGGTTTAGGGCAAAGGAAGCCAGTTGAGACAGTACTTGATCTAGCAGGGATCACTGCCTCTATCTGGTACACTATCCTGCATTATCAAAAGTTCTGTAAAAGCCTTTTTCCAAAACAGTTTCAGGACACTGTTTAAATTGGGTGCATTCGGATTCCATGCAATCACTCAGTTACATTTGTATCTCACATGACTCTGAAGGTCCATGGATTTAGAGTACCTGATTGGGACACTTGAGAGCTGTGCAATCTGGGGGCACAGCTGATCATGCGTGTTTGCACACTCTGAAACCAACTAACAGGCAGGCCAGTAGGCTTCTTGTTCACACTGAAGCAGGCAAAAGGAGTTCTACCAAACTCTCACTTCTTGTGTCAAGGTATCTCCTCTTAGGCATCAGCAAAAGAGATTTAAAAGCAACTTGAAACATGACTGATCCCTTACAGGGACGAGAGGCTTACTCAAAACTTTTAAGGCACTTGATAATATCTGGAGGTCTATATGTTAACAAGGCACTTCTGCTGCATTTCAACAACTCTGAACTGCTATGTTAAAGGATTTAATTAGTGTTTATATCCTATAACTTGGAAAAAAGTGCAAGGGAAGATCTGATTGTTAAAAGTAACTACAAAAAAGACTCATTAAAACTGGTGCAAGGACTTACATTAATTCCCAGCTGCTGCAGGGCCATCAGAATTACATCATTTGCTGTATCAACATTGGTCACACATAGGGTTTTTGACTGTGAACAGAAAAAAGGAGAAAGGGAAAATGACATTAGAAGTTTGGATTTGCAAAGACTATCTGAAGTGCAGTAGCTCTGCATAACTCATTGTCAAAAAAAATGAGAATATCCTGTTAAAATTTTACTTGATAAATAAATCATACTACACAGATAAAGGTCCAGCTGTCTGAGACCAAGGTTTGATTCCTCTGCTTTGTCACATACTTTCTGGATTTGCTTCCTGCTTCCCCAACAGCTCTATAAGAAGAGAGTATTACAATTACTGGGGACATGATTTCCACATTAAAATATGCAAGAAGTCAGAACCACTAACTGCACCTTTAGACATTGCATAAGGGAAATGTAATGGTTTGATTAATTCAAAAGCATGCACATTTCCTTTGAAAAAATGAAACATGTCAAGGAGCTTTTTCCAGTGAAATATCAATTGTTAATTTCTGTCCTTTTCAACTGAAGATCTCTGTGGTAAGAAGGTATTGTACACAGGCTGTTCATCCCCGTAACCTTTCCCACATTCTATATACATTTCTCAAAGCTAGATTTGGCTTAGTACCAGAAGCACTTCCTCTTGGTAATGTTCCCTCCAGTTAAAACACTGCATCTCCAGCATCCTCCAGAATCTGCTGATAGGCAGTTTGGAAAAGCACGGAGCAGCAGAGACCCCACTTTCTAACCAGCTACGACGACCAGCACCAAGTGCCAAGCTTTGTGTCGGCCAAAGTGCCACTTTCCACAGGCAGTCTTATCAGAGTGAGAATTCAGCACCTGCTGCCTGGCACCAGTGCTGCTCCTGTGCTGCTGGGCAGTGCTCTGTACCTCAGCTCCATGGGTTGCTCCAATGCTTGCAGCATCACACTCGCGCTGGCCTCGCTTCCCAGCCAACTCCCACACACCAAGCACAAGTCACTAAGCCCCCGTCAGAGGCTGCCTTGGCTCTGCCACCAGGACTGCACAGCTTGTGGATTACAGCTGGTTCATGGCCAGACCAAAACCTTGGCGGAACAAAGGCAAGCCCACTGCAACAAACCACCCAGGCATACCTGATGGCCCAAAAAGGGAAGGTAGCAGAGCTGGGATGGAGATGTTTACTGCCAGTCTCAAGACAGTTTGCAATACCCTGACACCTTGTGTAGCATGTCAATTTTATGCTGGCCATAAGATGTTCAGGTGAAACAAACCCCTGACGTTTTGCATTTAAAAAAGATCTGAGCTGTACATTTGTGTAAGTCCCTGACAGTAACAAGCTGCCATGGAAATGAGAGGAAAGTAGTGGGAACACTGTAGATCTTGCTTCAGGACAGATCTGAACGCTCATACCATAAAAAATTTAACATTTGCCTGAAGCAATGACATCTGGCTCTCAGGAGTAGGTCAGCACATTTGCATAAGTTTTGCTCTTGGCTAGAATATAGTTTGTGCCTTGTGTTCAGCCTTCCCTACTGTCCAAAAATGAAATAATTCTTGGGCATCTCCCGCTGCTGTAGCACAGGAACCATAGCACCATAAGAACTATTTGCATCACAGAATTTCCATCTGTTCCTCTTCTGTTTTATTACTGATAATATCTAGACTACAGCGTGTCGTTCCTAGGACTGTCAGTATCAAGAGACCATATATGGCACAAGAGCTAATTATAGCTAAGGAGAAAAGACATTGCAGAAAGCCCCAACAAACCCTGGTACAAGACTGCAAGACTTGAGTGCATGTATGATTGATAGACTTTTACACCTGAGCAGACCTTGATCTGCAGTCCTGCATTTGAACTGTCACAATTATTAGTATTGTTTATTAACTTTTGTCTTAGCAACCTGACAATTCTATCACTGTTTACCTTAATAATGATTTTCTGCGGAAAAAAAAGAAAAAGGCAGACTCCTTTATGCTTACACTTATGCAAACATAGAATTCTAAGTGGAGATTCATTAGGGTCTTACAGTGAAATCTAACTTCTGTGAAAATTTCTTACGCCCTTGCCCATGCTTGATTCTGAGCTTGAAATACAGATGTCACAAGCACAGTTAGAAAGAAAAGACAAAAAGTGGAGGAAGAATGGATTGATTATCACTGAATGTTACAGTACCTCTATGGAATTGGCTACATACAAGAATTTAGCCTAAATTGGTTAAAAATTATGTTGTCAAAAAGGTACAAATCATGCTACGCATGACCTTTCTTTACCATCTACTCTTTGCCTACAAATTTACCAACATCAATTATTTGATGAATAACATGCTTGAGGCAATTTCAGGGTGTTCTTATACACTGCTTTACAGACTTAAGATCATTATAAACAATAAAACAACTGCAACTTTGCAGAATTTAATGAAGGTAGCTGTGGGTTTAGGTAAGTTTTACAAGCAAAAAAAAAAAAGGAACATTATACTGACATTTCTGGAGATGCTTATGCATAAATTCTGCTAGAGGTGTTTCTTGGGACTTCACACTGTACAGTCTTTAGTTCATGTGCCAGAATCAGTATTTCTTACCAAGCACACCGTCTTTAAAACGGAAATCATGTGTTAAACACAGGGGACAAACATTTCAGGGCTGTCTATGCCAAGCCTTTTCAAAGGGCTGAATCCTCAAACGAGATTGCAAACCAAAGGAAATCTCTTAATATACAAAGGATTTGCAGGTGAACAGCACTCATAAGTGATGTGGATTTAGACCCCCGTTTAGCTCAAGAACACTTACGTATGCACAAGTTCCCACGTCCTTTGCAATTATCGTCAGAGGAATGCTTTTAGGATTGTCCTTTTCCTTCTCTTCTCTTATCCGACTGACAAAGCAAGTACAAAACAAGTAAATTTTTAATATTGCACACATAAATAGCAAGACGCAGATTTAAACAGCAATCAAGCAGTAACTTGGTTAGAAGGGGATTGTTTGCAGATGTACTGCAGTACAAAGATCTCTGAGGACAAGAAAGCATCCAGCAGTATCTGGAAGGGATGCTGATTGTGGCCCCCAGTAATGCCCTGTTGTACTGAAGTTCACTGCAGAAATCAGAGAAAGCAGCAGAGAAAGTGAATAGAGAAAGTCAAGCTAAAACTACCCATCATTGTGATGCCTCAGTCTGCACTAAAGACTCCTACTGGAATCAGTTACATCAGTACAGACTAGTTCAAAGGACTGAACAGGAGAACAGTGAACTGGAAATCATCCCTGCAACGATGATTTAAGCAACTCAGGTACTCTGAAGAATCAGATAAAGACACAAGCCTCAACCAGAAGAACTGGGTGACCAGAAAACAGAACCATCACTAGTAGTTTTCTGTCCAAACACTGAATGAAATAAGACAGCTCTATTTATGCAAACCCTCCCACCTCACCCTCCAGCTTGGGGCATGTTTTTTCAGAACAAAGTACAGCCAGCCTTGAGCAGCAGACAGGTTAAAGCAGAGGCTCCTGAGATGGGGTTGCTTAAATGCCATCACCATGGAAAGAGCTCCAGGCTCAACTCGAGCCATGGTGGCAGAGGCTCCTGTTGCTGTGTTGGGAAGGAACAGTGTGTGACAGTAAGTGCCCCAGTCTTCTGCTGAGCACACGGAAACAATTCCCTCCTTGCACAGTGATTGTTGCAAGAAAGCATACAACATCTTCTGAGGGAGAAGACATGAAGGTTTTTTTTCTTAGTATCACTTTGAAAGAGCTTATCTATCATGATGGCATAGGCACCACAGCTTGGGAATCACTGGTCTAGACCAGGACTCTTTCCAGTGTCTTTAAAGACCATATAATGAAGTACCTTTGCAAAAAAGACAGCCATGTTTCTTTTTGTTCTGCAGACCTGAAAGAATTAAAGAAAAAACAGGACAAATCAGCCATCATTCTAATACCAAAATAGTTCTTGTACAAACCACAATGGAATGGACTGTTTCTTGGTTGCAATTTCATAAATACCTACAAAAACTAAAAGATTTATCCAGATTTGAGTGACAAGTCTGCTTCCCTCCAAAGTAAACTGAAAAGCTTGCCATGGAGATCAAAAGCCCCAGTTACCTGTTTTTGCCACTGAAGGTAAAGCTTCACCAGTTAATTCGGTAGGAAATGTGTTGTGTTCTTAAAGTAATGTCCAAATAGAAGAGGAGAGCACTTTAAAAAAAGAGCTTAATTCAAAAGTTTAAAGGTATTTCCTCAGGTACACAGACTTCTTTCCACTTTCACTATTATAATTATCTTCTTATATATTACTTGTTTTATCAGCACATCACAAAATACATATAAGCCCATTGTACTTAGTAGGGTTTAACTTTGGACATTTTAAGGCTTATCTCACTTATTTTTACCTCATGTGTATACTTTGAAGGATACAAAGCTGTCCAGTTAAACACAGCTAATAATATGACAGCTCAAGGAATCTAACCTAATTTTGCTTCAACTTTCTTGATTTAAATCCTGTCCCAGATGTAACTGCTATTCCCACTGCTGCTTTTGCAAATCAAGTTCTTCAAATTTCCAGAGCAGGCATTTAGGGAACTACAGACCTACTCAATGATGCTGCAAGGGAAATGCACTTTATAAATGCTACAAATATGATTCTGATTTGGTTGTTTCAGTTCTGCTGGACAGACCTCTATGGACTCACACAAGGCACTTTAGATTTTTCTGTGTACCTCCAGACATCAAATAATTTCACTTCTGTAAAATCTCTGACTCTTTTTTAACTGAAGCTATTGCTTTCCCACTCAACTACTTTCAGATATCTACAAAGGATCACATACTGTCTGTAGATCAAAGCTCTTGTTTATTGGCAAGATTTCAATTGAAAATCAATAGAAAATTTAATCTTTGTTTCAGGACTATTCAGTGTAAAAAACATAAACAGCACAACCAGCTCAAGTGAGTGCAGTTTGTAGACAACATTGTCCTTAGGTATGGACAACGTGACACAGAAATTAAGCCAGATACGTCAGCTTTTGCTCTCTGTTGATAAAGAAGAAAATGCGTTTTCCAAGACCCAGGCAAATTACTGTGGCTAAGCAGCTGGGATTTCTGGGGGATGGTGCCCTCCCTCATCCAAAGTGAGGAAAGAGCCCTCCTGCTGAGACTAAAATTATCCTAATCACTGAAATTACCTCTACAGCCCTTACGTGTCTTCCAGTCAATGCTGCAAAGACAGACCAAAAATTTTTCTCTCTCTTAAAATTCAGAGATTCTGCTTCAAGAGGAATTTTGACATTTTCTCTGGCACAATTAAATCAAAAAGAGAAATAGGACAAGGTCAGTATTTCACTGTATGTTTCCTGCTACTTCCAACACATGGCCTTCTAATTAAAATTGTCTTACAAGAGTGTCTGATCCTTTCATTAGCTTGGCTGTTTAATATTCGTGGTTCACCTTATTAATTAGCCAAGGTGGTTGTCAAGTTATAAAAAAAAAAAGGTAATTTTCACTGAGCAAGTTTGCAGCACAGGAAGTGCTTTGCCAGATCACATATTTTCTCAATTTTTAAAATGATAAAGCGAGATGGAAGATGAGGTATGGAGGGCAACTTGCTCAGAGCAGTAGAAGGAACTGGTTTAAGAATCAGCAAGTTCCTGCACCCCACATTCACTGGTGTTGAAATGAATCTGTGACAATCCTATTACCTGTCAGCCTAAAAACATTTATGGTAACTTGTTAAATAAAATGTATCTCAGTTCTTACCTGAAATTTGCCACACAGTTAGTGGTGGGCCAGCCCAAAACAAAGGACCTGTCTGGGTCTGTGCTGCCTTCACAGACTTCTTCAGTACAAAATGCTGTCCACATCTCACAGAGACGTGCTTGGCACTTTAGTTTGAAATGAGAGTGTGACCTGCGGGCAGAAATTCACAGGTGTGTCACACACATGAAGACACAGAAGGCAGATTAAGCAACTGGAGATTTTTTTTCCTTCAGGCACACACGAAGCTTGCACTGGAGCTGATAGAAGAAGCACTTCTGCTTCCGTTAAAGAAAATGTTTTATTGGGTTGCATATAAAAACATACCAATTTTTCATGTAAATCAGATCAACAATCTCTTGTTTGTGGGATAAACAGACTGCTTGTGGCATCCCTGGACATCCCCCTTCTCAGGGGAAACCTGTTCATGTCTGGAGTTGCCCTCCAAATCTTGCTATGAGGCAAAGATTGCCATTTGTATTTGACTCTCCTTTCAGTGACATTAATGCCATTGAGAAGTTCACAATACAGTTCTATTGCTTAGTCTTAGGGTCAAAAATGATGAGTTTAAATAGTGACAACTAGGCCGGGGCAAATGAAGCAAACCTGAAGAAAGAACAAGCAGAAAATTGCCATTTGTTTTAACTACAGCCCAGGTCACCACACAGCCTGCACAAGCTTTCTACATGGTAGCTTTAGGACCACATCACTCGGAGAGTGAGCCAAGACCTTGTGCATTCTCAAAATATTTACTCATCTACAAGGAAGATACATAATTTTCCCAATTTTAAAAAATTTGGCCCTTCCTATGTTGTATGCTACTAAACAATTGAGTAAAGGTCAAATTTACAGAATTTCACATTTAACTTCAACTCTTTTCTTCCAGCAGATTTCTCTTTATAAGTGTCCTTCCTCTGTAGGATTAGTGAGTGCTAGTGCTATGTGAGAAACAAGCAAAAAGTCTCAAAGTCAATCCAGCTCTGTAGCACTGCTACAGCCACTTGCTTCAAGCCTTGCAGAATTACAGGAGCTATGGCTCTCCTGGGCCGGCAGGGAAAGGCTGAAGGAAAGGTGTCCCCTCCCTGAAACCAAGATGACGACAGCTCACCACTGTGATGCAAATGTGGATGGGGACAGTGCCGGGCACCGTAGTGATTAGTGCTCCATAAATAAATATGCCAGGCAAGCAGTTTCTTAGAGCTTTGGTACACATGGACTACCTTCTCTGAGATTAGTCTCATTTACAAGGTATTTGATTTAGGACAGAATGAATTAACACAGTCTGAAACACGAAAGCACTTGAACCTTGCGGCTTTAAAGAGGCCTTAGATGAACCTGGCTGGTCAGAGGTTTCCAGCTGACATTGCGCTAACAGGTGTGGTGGGATAGTGCAGCAAATTCAGAGGAAGGTCAAGAAAGAACCATCAGTGCGTATCAAACCTAAGACTATGGTGTCTCCTGATCAGCTGAACATTTCACCTCTCTTTATTACGTTCTGCTACCCAATCAAAGAGAAACTTAAAGTACAGGAGCATATTTCAACATGCTTGTTAGCAAATCAGTTTATGATGCAACAAGTAAGGTCTGCCAAGAATACAAAAATAACTGTATTCTGACTGATCATGGAATGAATTGTGAAAATGTAGATTTACAAAAAAATACTGCTGTGAATTCTAATGTAGGTGTTAATAAGAGGATGTCTGGTCTGACTCCACCAAATTAATCTGTTGACCCTCCCTTTCTTCTCAACTTCTTTCTGCCATTACCCAGTACATTGAACATTCTACATGCTGTTTCATTTTTTTTAACATTTACAGTCCATAAAGCCAGACCTCTACCATGTCAGTAGCGGGTGACAGCAGGGTGTTGGCAGAAACACAAGGATGTTCTCCAATCATTCTTGATGTATATTCTTACCCTGTTTACCATGCCCAGTCACAGCTTTCAGCTATTATCAGTATTCAAGTGGCCTGGTTTCCAGAGGTGCTGAAACAGTAGCCTCCATTAACATCTACACAGCCTGAAGTATAATTTTATCCCTATCTGCCATGTCCATTATGCAATCCATGGCTTCTCAGCATTTTTGAAACATGAGTCTTCTACTTAAATGCCAAAGCATTACCTTTAGAAATTAATATATTGCTGACTAAGGAAGCAGCATGACAGAACATTTAAAAAATGGGTACAGTAACAATCCAATAAGTACTGTATATTTTTTAATGAAGTCCCCTAGCAAATGTTACTGTAAATATCAGGCAGATTCCAAATCAACTGAAATCAACAGAAAAATCATGAAGACCAATTGCTGTAGATATTGACACATCCCAAGTTATGCCACCTCTGCAGAGTACACACAGTTCCTTTTGCTTACAATTGGATACCTTGCAGCCAGTAACAGATGGAAGATTAATTTCTCTCTAGATTTGCTAATCTCCTTAACCGAACCCTCTGACAAAAGCATTTATGGATCTACTGTGAGATTGCTACTGTAATTCCATGTATGCACTCAGCCATTAATTTCTATATCCAGCCACTTTGGGAAAATACCCTTAAAAAGCACATGTATGTACACAGATGCACATTACAAAGGAGAAAAAGGAAACCATTTCTCTGTGAATTCCACACAAAAACTTACGTGAGACACCTTCATCACTGAACTGACAGATCCTTGAAATATTTACTCTGCCAAATAAAAACATACACTCTCTGTAAGAAATCTAATCAATATATAAAAAAGAGTATAACATTTTACATACTTAGCTTTGGTTTAGTGAGAAAAACTCTTTCAATGAATTCATTTGTGACTTAATCCTCTCACAAAGGTAGTGAAGGACAGGGCAGCAGGAGGAGCACAGAGTATCATTCTTATTTTTTATAAACTAGTATAATGCATCATAGGAAACCGTAAGAGTTTATATTTCAGAAATTATTAGAAAGTAGCAAAAAATGAACCTATGGGCCCCTTGTCCAAAGTCACAGATGGACCAGTTGTGGAAAGGACTTACCCCTCACAAATTTCAATGGGAACAATGCCAATTTTTTGCCTTTAAGGAGGAGCTTGGTGCTGTACAAGCAGTTTACTCAGCAAGCTCAGAGGACACAAGATACTTGTTCTCTTTAGGAAAAATCTGTACCCATTTGCTGATCATACAAAGCCCGATTGTACATGAGCTCCATTTGTACAGTGGCTGGTCACCTGCAGCTGAGCTCACACCCGAACGGAGCCCAGCTGCACCGTAGCCACCTTAGGGGTTCATAAGCCCCAAGCTGAAAAACTGCTTAAGACAGAATTATTCACAAGGAATAATTCTGAAGTTAAGTCAGATTCAACTGTATCATTCATTCTGTCCTAGTCTTACTGCTTTGACTCTGTACCAGCTATTAAAAAGTCAATAGCAATCAACAGTCATGGCCACATAGCAATACACACACTCGGGTTTTCCTTCTAGGAATCGGCATTGGCATTTTAGTGCGCGACAGCTTTAAAAATGCTGATTTTTAAGTAGTATTCATTAGTGACAGCTCTGATGCTTTAATTGCTGACAGGGCAGCTGTAGAGAGAACATCCCAATTAGTTCTTCAGAATACATGAAGTAAAATCACTCAAAATACTATTTTTACCATTTCTAGCAAAGACTTGCTACCCCCCCCATCCTTTTTCACATGCGAAAGCACAAATTGTTCTCTTCCACCTTTTTTAAACATTGTATCTCTTCACCACATTAAATCACATGCTGTAGGAGCTGTTATTACTCCCTGGGGATTAGATTTTTGTGAGGTTACACCAACTGGTGCTTTCCTATGCAAATAGTCCCGTTGGGACCCAGCCAAACCTGCAGTAATGTGCAGCTCAGCCTGGGACTGTAACACAGCTTCTGCTCAGAAGGCTGACCAGGGAGTGGGGGCTTTATCCCTCCTGACTGTACTCTTCTACAATTTAGGAGCTAAGCTAGGGGACCATGCCCACTGCATAGCCAGTGGACACAATGAGAGACTCCCAAGAGCATGACTGCCCTCACCCAATCCCAATACTCTTTCAACACAGGTGAGTTTGCCACAGCAAGGAGCTGGTTTTGCCTCAGTGACTGTAAGAGGAATCCAGAAACTTAGGTAAGTGGCAAATATTTTACTTTACAGTTGAAATTATGCGAGGTGAATTCCACCCTAAACAAGCAACAAATAAAAATCAAAACGGGTAACAATACTGTTACTGCTAGTGCTGGTAGGATACCAAGATTACCCCTAAAATATCCTTATGTTCTCCACCCACCCACAGCAGAACATGTTTTGTGTAAAATATCCTCTGTGTTGTCACACCACATCAAGTGAGGGAGTTCAGCTGGGGGGGTTATGTTTACTATGTGTGATTCAAACAGACACAGCTCGGATTTCTACAGAACACGCAGATTTCTTCTGGCTTTTCCCAGAAGCCCCCGAAACAATTGCTTGAGCAAAATGACACATTGCAAAATCCCAGAATTCACATTTAGACTGCCCACCCTGTGAAACCACAACACAGTGCCTAACAGAGAGTGAAGCTACATCAGGATTTTTTATTATTATTTCTCCATAACCCATAACAACACGTGAAAGCACCCTCTAAAACTGCCTTAAACCACAAATGCCGCATGAAGCTGGCATGCTAGACACAGCTTGTAAATGTGATTTAATTGTGAATGGTAGAGCGAATAATCAGAGCTCAACAGCAAGCCTGATTACACATGAACACTACCCAGACTGCTCAGCGTCGCTTCCCCTTCCCCATGCTCCTTCTGGCACAGGACAACCTACAGAGACAGACACCGCAGTGCCGCCTGCAATCTCTATTTTTATACAGCTGCTCATCACTGGTGTGCATCAAAGCAGCTTCCAGGTACAGGTTGAGACCTCTAACCCCTCTACAACACAACCACTGGTGTTATCCAAACCCCGTGGGACTGAAGATGACCTATCTAAAACAAGAAGTTGAAGGTAGCCCATCGGACACAGCTGAGCCCCAATGAGTCTTTTGTGACACTGCACTCCCAAAGTGGAGAAGATGACACAAATCAAGAAATAAATCAAAGAATATCTGATATTTCCATAAAATGCTGCATCCTGAAATTCCTCTATGGCTATGAGGTTTTCAAAGGTGCCTGGGAAGGTAAAAAAAACCTGTTTCCTTACGATTTAGGGAAGATTTGCTACTAAAAAAGCATTCTGGAAATCCATGCTATGTTCCACTGAAGAAAAGGTCTGCTCTGCAGGAGCAGTGCCTGAGGGGCCATACTCACTTGGACTTGGCAACAACCAGAAGGTCTGTGAAGAGGAAAAGGTGTCGCTCCTGGGTCTGCAGACTCGTCTTCAGCTGCACGTGCCCGTCCAGGATGAAGGTTCGGTTGTGGCATATGAAAGACTGCACAAGGGGCCATGCCTCTGGGCTGATGGGGGACAAGCAGCCTTCCCTGCAGAAGGACATAAAATAAACTGAATAAGGGAAAGCAAATCAGCTACTTGCCTGTCAGTGAGAACCAGGCAGTGACTTCCCATACCCGCTGCCAAAAAGTAATTTCTTTGACCACATTTCAGTGAAATGTAAGAGGGACTTACACGATAATTCTGACACAAAATCTGTTAGGGACTGTCCTCACTGAATCTTTTACAGCCCAAGCTGTAGCATTTAGCATGGGTAGCATTTAGCAAAGGACAATAATTTTGACACAGCCCTCCCCATTTTAGCTTTTTGTATTTGCTTCCCTTTGTACTGAAGTCTTAGAGCAAATATTTCATCTCCTGTAGGCTCTCCAAAAAGAGAGAGGACACATATGCATGATGAACAGATAACTGCACACTCACCTTGATCAGGATAGGACTCATACTCAGGGTTAAAAGCCATTTATAGAAATTACTCAGAACTAAGGGCAAATATAAGTTGTAACTGAACCTTGCTAGAGACACACCATGTACTAGATGCAACATGAAAAGGCTGCTCACCCTTTCTCTCTCTCAGCACACAACCCACAAGCATTGAAGTAAGCTCCAGCTGCAGGGTTTGGTTGTGTGGCTGGAGCACAGCTGTGCTCATCTAAGGCTGCTAGGTAATCCAAACCCAAGCCTGGGGGAGAAATACCAGGCTCTGTCTTCTAGAAAGGACTGAATAAGTTGCAGCCCAAGGTGGAGACATTATTCTCTCAAACTCTCCTGATCTAACTGTTCTACATAAAGCAGCTGAATAGTTACTGAAGCAGAAAGAGATTTTCTCTAGCATGATGGTCAGTTTACTCACCCAGACGGGATATTCCTAGCTTCTGAACCTTGCTCTAACAAATGACCGTTTATATGGAGCCAAAGTAAATAAATGTGAGGGTCTGAGAGGAGGACACTCCTTCTCTAGGGTTCCCTAGAAGCTTGTAGCAGGTCAGGCTCTCCCTTGGAAAGCCAGAGGCATGGCCTCAAATTCTCACACAAAACCGAGAGAACTGAACCTGGGTCTCCTATACCCTGGTGTACCTTAAATAGTGAATTTCTAGATTAAATCCAGGAACCATCAGTATCTTTACTCATGGTTTTAAAATCCAACTTTTCAATTATTTGCTTTCCCAAGAGGTACCTCCAGAAGAACCATTTCCCTCTGGCAAAATGAATCAGTTCAATTTTTACTCAAATGTATTTACTTATTCTTTTCTTATTAAAAGAAAACTAAGCTAAAACTTGGCAGGATAGGCCTGGCAAGGGCAGGCTGAAGTGAACAGCTTTCCAATTCCAGTTTATTCCTGGTCCCCCTGGAATGGATGACAAACATCTAATGACGAAATGGAGAGATGAAATGGAGCTTATATGGTGAAAGTCACAAAACAAACAGGAAGGACATGAAAGACAACAAGAGCAAGCACAGGAAACCTTCAAAGACGGTCATAAACCTTCTTGTACCTCTCTTAGAGCCTGGATGACTCATGACCCTCCTCTCCTTGGTACTTGTGTCTGGATTATGCAGGGAATTATTTAGGAAATCCTGAAAGCTGGAAGAGTAAGGATAAGCTCTAAAATTGGCCTACATTAGCAGGACACACTTTCACTGATGTATAAGGAGCCGCCAAAGATCTCTACCTGCTGGAAAGGGCCTTGGATTTGGCCTTGGATTCCCCTTTCTGGCTGGAAGTTTTGAGTTTTTAAAAGAATTCCTCAACCTATTTTGTCTTAAACTGTGTCTTAATCTTGTCTTTCATTACCTACCCCTTCAGGTAAGAGAGAAAGAAGAGGAATTACTTACAGAATGAATAATGTGAACCTAAGTTATTTGATCATTCCTATGCAGAAGGGGTGTCCAGGAGTGTGGAGGTTAAAGCAGAAGGAGAAGTTTTGGCCCAGCATAACAGGGATACACACTGTGTGGCCAGCAACGGGAGCCACGGGAACAGCAAGCACCCTTCCTACCCTGCCACCTCCTTGGGACTAGAAATTGCCACCTCACCAGTTCATCAATGAGTGTTAGGTAACTGGGACTCCATTTCATTAACTCCCTAGCAGCACTTGGCAAAGAAACTTAAGAAGAATTCAGGAAT
Organism: Callaeas wilsoni; assembly: GCA_013398955.1. Lineage (NCBI taxonomy): Eukaryota > Metazoa > Chordata > Aves > Passeriformes > Callaeidae > Callaeas > Callaeas wilsoni. The sequence continues at coordinate 25,259 of VWPU01002530.1, read as the reverse complement.
GCTGATGAGTCCACCTGTGTGAAAGCCATGCATGGCCCTTACCTCACAGATTAAATCAGGGATACACTCGCCTGTATTTGAACCCAGTAACAACTGTGAGGAAAACCCTTTTCATGTTACACTGCTGTAAACATTCTTACAATCATAAGGTTCGGCTTTTATGTCTCCATATAGGCAATTCTGTTTGATTATTCCTATTTGTACATTTTCTACATCACAATTCATAAGCCCAGGAGCCTCCAAAATTAAACTAAGCAAAATCTTTGTCATGTTGGCACGCAAATGAAGGTGTAGTAGGTTTAGTAATGCCAGCAGGGTCAAGCAAATTGAACTGCTTTTTGAGCGGTGCCTTTCAAGCACATCTGTCATCTGAACTCTAATAAGCACTCTTACATACACTAATATTAGAACTTACCTTATAAGGCTTATAAAAAAAAAAGTGCCAATATTTTCTTCAAAGTGGAAAAAAAATCAAAGCCATTAATTTAGCCAGAATCTTTTAATGCCCCAGGAACAAGGAACGTGGAGGAAATTCATGTCAGCAGTGACAAAAATGTCTTTTGGAAAGCAGGCTTTTGATCCTCTCAATTAATGTTCCATTGTTATGAGACAAGAATGAAACCCAAGTGTTGTTACACTGAAGAAAATGCAGATCAGCAATATCCTCAGGCACAGGGATTTATATGAGAGAGGTATTTTTGCAGTTCAGTTTTTAATGGCTAAATGATTTTTCTGGCCATTAGATGGGTTTAATTTTGAAAAAGTGCTAAGTATGTAAATACTGATTCTTTGAAAATTCCTTTCAATAAAATTAGGCAAAACTCAGGTCAACATGATTTCTGATATAAATAAAAAATAAAAGTCCGTGATGTAGGACTCTCTCTGCCTTCCCAGAGCTTCTCTGAAAATCACTTTATGATTAACACATGTAAAAATCCCACACAGTAACATCTTTCCATTTTGGCAGAAAAAAAACCTGTCATCCAGGTTTGTTAAGAAGGAACTGTGAATTGATTCCTGAAAGATGGGGTTAGATGGAGATCCTGTAGAGCCAGCAATCAGTCATGTTCCACTTTGTGAGGAAGCAAGGCTGACATTGATATTTTGATGGCATTGCCATTTTAAAACTTTAGTCTTAAGTGGACTTTGTTTTCTAAAAGTACTATTTTGGGGGTCTGAAATTTCCATGTGGGATTTTAACTAAGAAGAAAATTTTGTAATTTGAGGATATCTACAGAGGTATTCTTGAGCTATCCAGGAAAAGACTAAAATCATTGTGCTGGATGAAATTAGTAGAAAGATAATTGAAGATTTCTCTCTGGGCATTTCCAGAACATAAATTTTTATACCTCTTATTTTTCAAATTAATCAAAATAGTAATTTTGTGCCTATTCAAAATACACTATGATTTAAAAGACCACTTCAATTTTGTAGGTGAAACATATGAGGGTGAAATCTACAGCAGTCAGACAAATACTGAAAAACACATCTTGGCTGCATTCAGTGTGAAAGCAAACATCAGGGCTCGCTTCATTGATCCTGTATTTACCAGAAACCACAGAAACACAAAAAATACTTCTTCCCCCTGAAGAGCTTTCTTGGGGTTTCCAATAAAACTGATACCTGAATGGCATTACCCACAAAATGTTTATTCTTGGTGCTAACGGAGATGTCAGCTTTATTCTCTGTTTGTAGCAAAAACAATGAAAGAAATTCCACTTTTTGAAGGAGAGCTTACCAGTCCACGTTAAGTGGTTACTAAATCCATGATCCAAATGTCATTTATGCCAATAGGAAGCTTTCCCCTGATTTCAGTTGATGATGACTTCAGCCTATTATTGATTTAGATTAAGCTCTAAGATGCCTCAGGGGAACAACCTGTTCCAAGGTAGCTAAGCTGGAATGAGCTGCTGCAGATATCTCAGCTATATGACATCCCTCTCACAGACTGCTCATGCTCCATCCTAAATCTCACTCCATTGTTTTGGTTATTGCTCTCTGCCAGAAGATGATTTCTCCACTGATGATCTCTCTGCAGCCACAGAAGTCGATTTCCTCTTAAGATGCAGCACCAGTGCTCTCTGCATGCCTGATACCTATTGATATAAAATGCCATTTCTCCTTTTAACCTCTGAAGTCCTTCTCAAGAGGTAGGTGAGAAACTCACTTTTTCATCAGCAGAGCGGTGAAACAACAGCTATTCAACAGGTTGAAACCTGAACCAGCCCAGCCACGTGTGAGGCTGTACTTGGTCTGTCAAACACATACGTAATACTTTTCCAAATTCCTCTTACAGTGAACAACTTGGCCTATACTCATTTCACAAATATGTACTGTAGGTATAAATCCTGCATGCCTCCACTGGTGCTGAAGCTCAAGTAAGGACCAGAGGCTCTTTCCAGTTTTCATACAATCAGTCATAAAAACATAGAATATGAGGTGGAAGGGACCCACAAGAATCATTCAGAGTCACAGAATAGCTTGGGTTGGAAGGGACCTTTAAAGGTTAGCTATGCCCAATACCCCTGCGAAGAGCAGGGACACCTTCCTCTACATTAGGTTGCTCAGAGCCCTGACCAACCAGACCTTGAATCTTTCCAGGCATAGGGTATCTTAAGGAAACCTTTCTCACAGGCCACCTTTAGATACCAGAAGGCTGCTCTAAGGTCTCCCCAGAGCTCTTCTCAATGCTGAACAGTTTCAATTCTCTCAGCCTTTCCTCTTATGAGAGGTGTTCCATCCTTCTAGTAATCATGGCTTTCCTCTCCCTGCTCCAATAGGTTCATCTCCTTTCTGTGCTGGAGACCCCAGAACTGGACACAGAACTTCAAATGGGGTCTCACTCCCCAGTCAGTCCGTACATCCAGGGTTGCCCCATCCCAGGTGCAGAATCCAGCACTTGCCCTGGTTAAACTTCACACAGTTGGTGATTGCTTATGTCTCTAATTTGCCCGAGGTCTCTCTGTAGGGCCTCTCTGCCTTCCAGGCAGTCAACAGCTCCTCCCATATTGGTGTCATCAGCAAACAGATCTAAGTGTACCTTCAAGTCCTGTGTCCAAGTCATTTATGAAGATATTGAAGAGGATCTGCCTACACCTGTAGAGCTTGCAGCATAAATCTAACCTTGTTTTGGCTACAGGGTAGAAGAGGCCACCAAGCAAAGCACCTGCCAACCTTCCTCATGATGTTCAGAGACAACAGATTTACTTTGTATATCTCAAAGGCCAGTTTTGGATGGCTCTAAAGAATAAGTAATTTATCTTTTAGGAATAATAAAGCAAATCAACTTTCAACTTCAGCGTCTCTCAGTAAAGCATTTAATTTACCATCACTGAGTCACAGCTTTGGGCTAGAGCAGCCCACTGGGAGAAGCAGGAGCTACTCACATCCTTTCAAGGCTAGTAAAAACAGCAGCTATCTGCACTGTAAGAAATGTCTACAGTTCAGCCCACATTACGGATTTTTGCCAAAATGGATTTTAAGTCAGCGAAAAGGCAAGTTCCTCCACTTTCTTAACAGAGCGTATGTTCGAAATCAGGTAACAATACTTGCAGGTTTTTTTCTGTGCCTCCTACTCAGACCCTTAAGCTCCTGAAAAGTCCTGTGAGAAGGAACTTCAATAGGAGCTTAATAGATGCTTTCTTTGTATTTTTGCTAATGAGGCAGGAGCTGCTAACTGGATCTGGGAAGCCAAGATGGTTTACTGCTGGAAATCCATTAACACATCGGACACATTACCCATACTGTGTGGCTAGAGGGTGTTTTGTGTTCAAGATAATTAACTTAATAAGGTAGTGAGAATAATTCTTTAACTAACCAAAAGCAAAGAGCTCCAATTTGGTGTGTAAGAGAGGTGAGATAAGGTGGAACAAAAAACCCAACCAAATCTGTAACTCTGCAGTGAGTACTGATTCACCTTGCAGGGCTCCTTATAGTGCACCAAAGTGCAATGTTAAGATTTCAGGACTTCAACACACATTGAATTTCATCATAAATGGTAATCTGGATGTGACTTGAACTGTATTCTAGCCAACTTGACAAAATGATCCCAGACTTTGCCAAAATAATCACACAAAACAGACCATTGCATTCTGTACACAAAAGAGAAGAGTGAAAAACTAAATGAAAGAAGAGCTTTTCTTGTACACTGAAAACAACTGCCTATGCTTGGGCCTGAACACAGGACAGTGGAGATAGTCTTGTTCATGCTCCTGATTAATTTAGTTTCTATCATGCTGGCAGCTTATTAAAGCATATGGCTTGAAGAGCCACTCCTCAGGCTAGAACGACCGTGAAGAGAAAGGAGGCTACAGCTGCACTGCACCCATTCGCAGACCTACCTCTAAAATCTGTCAGCAAGGGGCTTTGTCTTTGAAAAAGAGCTGAGGAACAAGCTGTAGATGGAAAAGGGAAGAAACAGGGAGATACAACATGGTACTCCACTATAACGCTATCCGTCTGGAGATGTCCATGTGATATGGCTTCTGGCTTGGCACAAACTATCTATCGATGGAGTAAGGAGCTGAAAACAGGGATGCCAACAGCAACGCCCATTTCCCATGACTTTCTCAGTCCAGCCTGACCCACCTCCACTGCCTGTTCAGAATGACCAGGCAAAGCCCTGCTGGCCTCAGGGACGAGCATTCACAGCTCCCATCACCATGAGCAAGGTAACACACAGACAAGGCTCACCCACATGGAGCAATCTCAGCTCAGAGCCCTACTTAGACAGGCAGATATATATAGCTATAGATATATATAGAGATAGAGATATAAAATCCTCTGCATTTTTAAAGGTGCTAACTGCTCCTTTCTGTCACTGCCTCCGAACTACAACCAGTGCACTCGGCGAGTCACCCACGTGCTCAGGATCTGCCCACTTCAGATCCTCATGATACCGAATATGCACTTCATCTATGTTTATATGGTACTTTATTCTGATAAATAATAATTATGCTGGGAGGGTGAAAGAAAGCACAAAAAGTATCAACTTGGAGGGTAGGAGTGTTTTCCAGGAAAGTGCTAGATAAGTAGTGGGCCAGCACAAAGTTAGTATGCAGTTGTAAACTTACACTGACTATTTATAGAAAGGACTTTAATAAACAAGCATAAAACTCTCTTAATCATATGGGCTGCCAACACATTTCTGAAAATCTGCTGTCAATTGATCCCTGCTATGCCAAGGCAGCATCGTTCTGAGGATGCTGGGCATGTTTGAATGCTGTTATCTTTGGTAAATTTTATGCAGTTGAAGCAGCACTTTGTGAAAACAGTGCAGCATTCCAGAAATAGCAAGTCTATTTTCTGCAGCACTCCTTTAAGTCCCCCAGGCCATCACCATTTTGGGTACAGTAGCTTTTGTACCATGAAGCAAGTGAGATCTGCTTGGTTTTTCAAAGAGCATCAGTTACTAAGTTTTACAATGCCTGATTCTACTTTACAAGTGTTCTTTACTGGTTGCAACTTCTTTTTTTACAAGTAAAGTATTTGAACAAATATGGGGCAGTCACTCCTCACCCCTGCATCTTCCCTTATGGACTGTGCCTGTGGATCTCATAGGGAGTCCTCTGACCTGGAGCACGTATCAGTCTCAGTTCACAGCCTCCAGCACAGGGCTGTCCTTACTCTATTCAGGCAAGCAGCTGGACCTCAGAAAATGATACCCAAGATCAAGCAGTGAGTCCCAACAGGACCACAGAGACTTCAGACCAAAATGTGCTGCAACCCACTCTGCAGCACTGGCAGGGCAAGCACAAGCCTGGACAATGGAAGGAAGATGTATATTAATTGAGATTGGGAACAAGTTTTACTCAGATAAATAGACAAATTTACATTTTAGGGCAGAAATCAGGGCTAAAACTTTTATTTATGAAATTGGATATCACTCCTCTGCTTCTAAAACTCAGTGTGCACATTTTAGTCCAATATATATTGAGAAAAATATTACAACTTAAATTATAATAGGATTCTAAAAATTGTTTTGAATTATCTCTGTATGATGTCAAAACCTTAAGAAACAGAATAAAAATTATTACGATGAATAACAGTGGTTTGCATTGAATGTTTCAGGTGCTGAAGCACGTAACCCTATTACTTTTCTGTAATCTGGCAGTAAAATATCACATAGCTGTAGGGTAAAATGCATCATTAAAACAAAACCATCACACTTTTCAGGATGGAAGCTTGGCAGCTTAACTGAAAACAAAGCTGCACTTAAGTAATTTTTACATAGCCAAAAGGACAATATTCTCTGCAGAGCAAGCATGCACTACAGCATGGAGGTTGGAGACAGGAAACATGCCTGTGGTTTGGTTTGCTTCCAAGGCTTTTTGTTTTATTTTAACAAACAGCTGCAAGGTGTTTACTCTGAAAATTTAACACAAGGCTAAAATCCTCTATTGGTATAAATTAGCACCACACATTTTGGTCATATTTTGCCTATTTCCACCAGAAAAGAATTTAGGGCAAGTTATTTAAATCCTATTGAAAAGCTCTTGCAGTGTGGGTGTTCTCCAGTCCTGCTATACAGCTCTGCCAGCAGTCAACAAGTTCAAGGGGTTTTGGTCTAAGGCCCCCGCCGCAAGGGAGAGGTTTGGGAGAGGACACATTCACATGCAGAAGTCAATAAAAGCTTTTTGGCCTTTGGAAGAATCAATCCTCTGTTCACCACTGCAGTTCCCACTCATTTTTATTGACTGACATAGCAGCACCACCTTGAGTTACTCTCTTATCGCAGTTGCACCAGGGAAATTCCATTTCAGGCACTGTCTACCCAAATAAAGATTTCATTGTTCAGACCAAAAAAAAAAAGTCACCAACAAAAGTGACCTTTAGGGGGAAAAAAAAAGATAATAAAGAAAAAATACGGAAAAAAGTAGGATGAACAGAGGGGAAAGAAAAGGCCAAAACTTAGCACCCCAGCTCTGCAGTTCTGCACCATGGCTGTCTAGGCTTTTGGGACCTTCTCATGGCCTACAAGAAGCCTGGATGCACAGGCTACCTTTGCTAATACCAACCAAACTTCTTCCTACCTGTTCTGAGGAAGCATACAGAGGAGCACTCTGGGATCTCAGGTTCACCCATGTCCCACTACGAGATCCAGTATTATTTTAGTTGACTGAAGGGATAAGGTTTTTGTCCTACCTTAACTTTTTTGAGAAGCAGTAACTGCAATTAAGGGAATTAATCCCACTTAATCACAACTGGAACATTTAAAAGCCTGGCTCAACTCCACTGGCTTTGACTTACCTCATGGATGAAACTGACCTTTTATTCAAAAGGGGTTTTCATATATCTTCTTGTAAAGTGTATTACAAGAGTTCAGCACAGGTCGTATAACAGTCAGGAATTCTGGGTTACCAAAAATAGCTAGGGCTTTCTGCAGATCTCTACAGAAACAGGTAATTTAAAGCTGATGTGCACATGAGGTTAAAAAGACTGGTGTGGACATCTTTAGAAATCCCTTCTGGACCATTGTGAATGGCTGTCAGTGAGCCTACATGTTTTTGCCGACCCTAACATCCCCAGCTATATGTCACACAGGCTGTAGACGGGCAAGAGCAAGGCACTTGTGCGACCATGCCCTTTTAACAGGGAAATGGCATTTTCTAGTTGACTGCCTGGGTTTACTGCCTGTCAGTCACCCCACTCAATTATCAGGTAATACCAGGGGGCTGCTCATGGTCTCTCAAAGTTTCATTGCTCCATAGTCCTTCTCCATTAGGCTCTGATTTTCCCACTATTGAAGAAGCAATTCAGCTAGGTAGGTTTAGATAAGTTGTTAGGAAGAATTCGTACTGTGAGAGTGGTTAGGCACTGGAACAGGTTGTCCAGAGAAGCTTCAGATGCCTCACCCCTGGAAGTGTTCAAGGCTAGGTTGGATGGGGCCTGAGCAACCCGGTCTAGGAGGTGTCTCTGTCCATGGCAGGGGGGTTGGAACTAGATGATCTTCAAGGTCCCTTCCAACACAAGCCATCCTATGATTCTATGAACTGTGGGACACAGTGAGGTGAACTCCACAAAGCCCCACCACAGACATGACGAGAGGATGTGCTCAGGCCCTGTATTGGCTTCAGTTTGTAAGGACCACTTCTCTAAGAGAGATGACCAATATGGGTGCCAATACGGAAGACAGGACTGTCACTTTACCTGTCCAGTTGTAACAGGAAGAAATCTGGCTTTGCTTTGCCTCCAGGGCTTTAAATTATATTTTGATACTAGTACTACAGCACAGGAATTATCCTGTTACAGTGAAGAGATTACTTGATATGCCTGCTGCTGCCAGCTATTGCAAGCATAGTGACCCAGATTCCTTATGAACATGCATGGAGCCACATGCACCTGTTTGCTCATCCAAAACTACCTGCCCACCTATTTATTCAATGAGCTTTTCTCATAACTACTCGGGCAGGTTAGTCAGAGGTTCCTACTCTGCTAGTGATCTGAGCTGGGGAAAAAAGCTGTTAGAGGATCGCCCACATCTCTATGCCTTATGATGATTATTACCTGTTTGGTGCTGCCAACAGTTATGCTGTACTGGGATGTGCAAAAGCAAAACTCCAGGTGTTTGGTAAGCTCTCTGGTCAGCAGGACAGTGTCTAAAGAACAGAGACACCTGAGAGGTCAGGAAGCCTCTGAGATGATGTCTTTCTGTCATGGGTTTAGAGTCTTGCTCTTGAGGTTTATTATTCTTTATTGGATCTAGCCCCCACTATTCAAATACTTAAGAATGGGCACAGAAGATACCTAAATACAGACTGTTACTCTGTGATTACTCTGTGTTACTCTGTGATTAAAACCCCTCACCAGCAGCTTTGTGCACCATGAGGACACAGCTGGATGAAGAGAAGCAATGCCACATCAGCCCGGAGGAGACTTCAATGGGTATTTAACGCTGGCCCTTGTCAGAGGTGAGAGCACCAGAGGCTGCACATCAGCCTGCACATCATTAGAGCCTTTCTGCTTGTTTACACAAGATAAATGATCACAAAGCTGTCTGAGCAAGTTGGTCTGAGCAAGTGATTTCCTCAGGTATGCCGCTGCCCAAACTGCTTGGCCAGACTGACACTTGGCAGAGATATTATTGTCTAAAATCAGCAATACACAATGGCTGGACAACAGCTGCATTCTGCCAGACCTCAAGGCCTAATCCAAAAAGTCCTTTAGATGGGCTGTGGCCAAAAGCACATGTAGACACTGAGACATCTGGACAAGCAGAGTCCTGCACTCATCCTGATTAGCACTGCCCCTCACTGTCTTCATGTTAAAACTGCCACAACTCTGTCCAAAAGGGAATCAGCTTAAGGCACTGGTGTTAAACTATTAGTAATTTATTGTAAAATTAATCTCTTATTTAAACTCCAATCCCTCCAAAACCCTGCTTCCAAGCCTTCCCTTCTTGTTACCTCTAGTCCTTTCCTTTTAATAAAAAAGCAGCATATCTCTGAAAGCCACAGCTCATTTCAATCTCCAGATGTACAAACACCACTATAAGCCAGTTTGCAGGTCGTAAATGAAGAACTGAGAGGTTTTATCAAAAACAAACATATGCACACATACACTCACACAAAACAAAACAGAAAAAACAGAGCAGAGAGGCAGGATTGCAAATCTCTGAGTTCAAAGGCCATCTGAGGCCTCAGAAAGTTCACCTTGTTAACAGTTAATAAAATTTTATCCTCAGCTATTATTATGTAAAAGTAACTTTTGTGTTCAAACACATGGTTTAAGGAAGCAATACTCCAGTGTTATAATTAGCTTTAATCAAGCATGAATTAGATATACTAGAAACTGACAACTTGTAGAATATCATCACAAGTTGTTTTAATTATGTGTAATTCCATTAAAAAGAAAGAACGTTAAATACAAAATAGCGATTAAAAAACCTATTTTTCTACAGATTTATATCTGCTTACCTTCCATAGAGAAACATGACATATTGAGGGGAGAAATCCAGAGCAGTTCTCATACAGAGACTTCTGCCCATTCTGATTAAGTGTAAAATGTTAAAACATCAAAACTTTTCATGAAATAAAAGAAAATCTCAGAAAAAGTCCTGATCAACTGTTTAGAGGCTGAATTAAATCTAAGAACTAGACCCAGAAGCAAAGTACCTTTCATTTGCTTTGGTGACTGGGTCTCTAGGAATAAGATTTTCCCTCCTTTTTGACGACCAGCTGGAGCCAGCTGGGATGGCACCTGTCCATGCCAACTCCCGCTCTGGTTCTGAGCCCCGCTCTCCCCGCTGGCGGCGCGCAGCCGCTCCGGAGGCAAACTCCCACCGACCACACGTGGAAAGCAGCACACGCACACAGCGCGGCCTTTTGCCCCTCACAGCTCTGCAAACTCACGGGCGAGGCGCTGCCTGTCCCAGGCCCCATGGCAGGGCTGTGCCCCACGGCAGGGTGACCCCAAGCCACGAGCCGACATGCCCCGCCAGCAGTGGCACCATCGGCCGGCCAGGCCATGGCGGCCTGGGCCCAGGGCGCCACTCCTCTGCCTGGCAGCGGCAGCCTCTTCCAGGGAGCTGCCACGCACCGTCCACACTCCAGCACGTGCCGCCGTGGTGCCCGGAGGCAGTGCGGGAGCAACACGCACCTGCACACGGGCAGACAGGAGAGCAGGCAGGGGATGCTCTGCATGAGGGCCTCGTCCCGCGTCAGCGGGTAAAAACGGCCGTGGCGCGCGGCCCAGGGGCCCCTGCTCCCCCTCCACGGCCTCATCAGCCAAACGCACCTCACACAGATTTTACTGTGAGGCAAAATTATTCACTGTCACGGAAATGACTGAAGAGTGAGCAAAATTATCGCGACTGAAATATCCATCTTACAAGCCGCTTACTTGCAATGAACTTGTATCCCCTTCCTCCCTGCCATCGGTTTTGCCTGAAACACCAACTACTCATCTTCCCTGTGAAAAAGAGACAGTTAAGGCCTTCTGGCAATTTACATTTATTAAAAGTCTCTATTTTTGTCTTCTTCTAGTCACATAGCTTGGATCATCCACATATCTTCTGACTAAAACCCTGAAAACACAATGTCCAAGACTCTGGGAACACTCTGTATTTGACTCGCGCCAAGCGGAATGTATTACTAGATTACACATATGATATTCGTTATCTGGGATATTTAGCCTTTGGCACAGGACCCCTGGAAGATGACATGCCAGAATCACTTACTGTGCACTGGAAGAACAGCCTCTCTGTGAATGGCATAACATTACTTCTACGTAAACAAGGGGAGAAAGCACCTTGGAAACTTGCGAAATCTTCGGTTTCTACCTTCCACTTCTTCAACCATAAAAGTCTCATGACAAAATTGGATAGGGGTAACATTTTAGGAACTTCCTTTTCAAGTTCTTTAGGGATTTATTCATAAAACTTTCTAAAAAATATCCTTTGGTTTTTTGTTTTTTAACAGCCTGTGCTTCCAGCTTACACCAAAATAACATCATAAGCACACTTCATACTGTAAAAAAGAGTTGTTACATTTCCAGTATTTTTACACCTTTAATGTGTAGAGACACAGATCTATAAATGGTCTTCCAGACTTAGAAATTGTGAAATTATATTGCTTAGTTTCAGCATGTAAAAATATCACTTTCAAAGATCTGTTGAGGTGTGCAAGAGAAAAGGGGAAGCTGCTGGTGACTGCAGCACAGGGTTTGGCTGTTCCTGTGAAATATCAGAGATGCAAGCAGAAGACCACCAGTGCAGAGCAAAAACTTGGGTTTTGTCACATGCAAAAATTGTTTTGAGGGACAGCAGAACAAAGGCTGACAATTTGACTTGAAACAAGTCTTTATTATTCTATATCAATTATTTGAGATTACAATACCTGATGCTTTAAATCTAGGCCTCAGACATTTCAAGTATGTAATTTGTATTGCACTGAACTGTATCATTAAGTTGTGCAGGTTTCACTAAAAGACACCAAGAAAAAGTAAGAGGAAAATTACAACTGCCGAGTAAGTCTGAGGACAAATATAACTAACCCAAAATCCTTTGCTGATTTCATACACATTAATGGAGTTAACAATCCAACTTATTTTTTCTGCACCTGGATATGAGCCAAGAAAAATATCAAAAGCTTACTTTTCCAATGTATTTCTACATTAACCTTGCTCAAAGTGCTTCCAAAGAGTACATCTGATGATGTGGAAGAGTCTTTATATGGCTATTCATCACAAAATTGTGATGAATAAAGGAGCTGTACAGAAAAAAAAGGAGGAGAAACAAGAACATGTGGCAATGGTGGTCTGCATATTGTCGTCTCTTGGATGTAAGGGCCCAAATTCCCCTATAACAGCTATTCTGTTTACTAGGTTTCTCTTCTGCCTGCACGTACAAGTCAAGTGAAGCATGGATTACAGCACAATTTCCCTTCTGTGCACCACCATGCCATACAGCCATCTCAGAATTCTTCTATAGGCCAAATATCATGTAACTCCTTCTATATGATTGACAAGGCAAGGCAAGATTTTAAGGAAAGCTGCATGTTCATTAAACCAAATGATACAGTTGGAGAAAAAAAATGACAAGCTTTTAAGCACACAAGACTTTCAGACTTGCTTCTCTTTCAGGACTGGATAAGAGGACAACGGCACAAACAAGCGTCTGGTTTTCCCAGCTAGATCATCTTGCCTTGCCCACATCCTTGTGTCCTCACATCTATGATAACACTACCATCAATAACCTTAGTCCTCTGAATGCTAAACAGCCATCTCCAGATGTCACAATGGTTTCGTTGAATAAATAGCATTAATAAACTTTAAAATGCCCCAGAGTTAGTCTGTCCAAAGTGCCACTACATTTTATGAAAGTGCCCCGTATATAAATCAGGGACACCTGCCATATAAAGTGGTATAAAAATACAAACTGACTCGACTTCTAAGTATTTCCTGCCCTTTTAAACTTTGCACTTGTTCATTAATTTCAACAAATATTGAGGTGAGCCAGCTGCTGAGGTGAGAGTATTCAAATAAATCCCTCACAGATGTTTGTTAACTTCAGATAGGAGCTTTATTATCTACAAGTCATTAATCAACCATTAACAAGTAAGTGTTATGGAGTCCCAGTATTAAGGTTCACTGCTAGAGAAGAATAATAGATTTTGCAGCCTCGCTGTGTCTGTAAGAACTAAGAGTAGAGACAGGTCTGAGGTAAAACATTTGGAGGAGATTAGAAAACATGAGAAGTCATTTTGTTGCTCTTCAGCTCTCCTTCAGAGAAAGCACTTCACCAGAGTTAAGCATTTACGCAACAAACCGAGTGGAAAGATCAAACTCATCCATCAGTTTGGTGATGAAGAGGAATGTGCTTTGCACAGCCAAACAAGGAAGTCAGGCACACGTGAGAATTGCTGCTCCTGTGAACAATAATAAACACCATCCAAAGTGTCACCCTCTAAACTGAAAGATTCTGAAGCTACAAAATCACCTGCTCTGACTTCAGCATCCTCAGACTTCACCCAACACCTCTCACAAAGGCCACAGACTTCAGTTCAAAACAACAGAAGCAGCTAAATTGTTGCATGCCACAGGCAGAGGACAGACATGACTGAGGCAGCATCCATCAGTTGTGAAAACAGCATCGTTTGTGGTGCAGGATAAGCACTGCCTTACTGCAGAACAAGGCAATGCATTCCCCTCTTCAGTCCTCTCCACCACACAGCTTCTGCCACCTGGTCTTACAAAAGAATCCTTTCACATACTAGATTTGGAAATAATTCTGATCTGGGCTATACGAGCAAGACACTTAAGAAAGCACAAAATTCTTAGGTGAAAATGAAGTGTATACTGCACTCTGTATCTCTCCAGCTATTTCTGATTTCTGGTACTTACAGAGCAGGCAATAAAATAAATTTTAAAAGTAGAATTGAATAAAAATATTAATGTCTGAATACCAGCAGGTGAATGAATTTTGACTTTCCTATTTTGCAACTCTGATTTTTTCACAGAATACTTTCACAAGTTTCTGAAACACTGTGGAATTCTGCATGATGTCAAACCAGGTATTAATTAGATCAAAGACAAAAAACTTTCCACAGCTCACGTACTGATTATTTAACATACCACAGAGTAGGAAAAAATATTCCTTACAAAGCCATACTTTTATTTCCCCCAATAACACTTCTTCGTAAAAAGTAATACACAGCTGCAAGCGTTAACAGCCTACCAGATGGTTCACTTCTCGATAAACACGTTTTGTAAGTTTAAAGTCTAATGAACTGTAGTGCAGGGAGAAAAAAGCTGTGTATGCAGAGTGGTTCAAATGGCAGGTCAGGGCTGGGGCTGGACGGGGACGAGTTACATAGAAACTTCCATTTCTATGGCAGCTTTATGTTGGAGGAGGGAGGAAGGATGGCTGATTCTGGCAGAAGACAAGGACAAAAAAGACTGAATGCTTAACGCCCACATATTCAGCCCCACAAGTGCTAATACTGGACAGAGGAAGGCTGTGATCACCAGATCCTGGCCCACAGCATTGTCCTGAATCAGCAGGTGCTTCCAGAGCCCTGGAGAGCCTGTACCATGCAGCAGGCAGTGACAGAAGAAACTTAGCTCAAATTAAATTGTGCCATTCTACAATGAAAAATCCCGAGTTACGCCTGACACTGTGTAAGTGTCCAAGGCAACAAGCATTCATCTTCTTCTGCTCACGCCATCTCCGCAGCAAGCAATCACAGCCAGTCACAAACTGTTCACAGCTGAGCAGCCCAAATGTTGCATGCCCGGTTGCAAATTGCAGAGCAGCCCTGCCCACCCAGTCAGGTATAAACAGCTCAGCGTGGCAGCACCGGGGAAACCCCCTCTAGGAGATCAGCCAGTGCCTGGGCTGGTTCTCTCACATCTTTCAGCAGGCATTATAGATGTGCAGCTACCAAGGAGCCTGAGTTGTGTTCAACAACCTGGCATGGACAATAGTTCAAAAACATTGCAAGTTTTGGGCTGAGAAACTGCAAAACAGTACAGCCAGCAAAACTCACTGACTCACCTTGAGGCTGATCTAGATCGGCTGAGTGCTTTGACAAAGATCAAAGATGGTGCAGACTGGCGTCTTTGGGCCAAACTCTTCATTTTCTGAAACAAAATGAAACCACAGGTGAGATTCGGAACAGCAACTGCAGGCATACAGACTGGTCACAGCCAGACTCCAATTTCAGACCATGGGAAAAAGGCTAAGTTGTTGCCCTCAGCAAGCCTAGAGGGGGAAAATATCACATGGTAAGAAAATCAGGAGCATGACTAGAAAGCTGCTATAAAGAAAAGCTGAAAATTAGTGTCTACACACAGATATTTGAGGTATCCCGCACACATGAAATAAAAACCTAGAGCTGGTCCTCAACCACTTTTCTGTCACTTAGTAATTTATTGTACTTTAAATTTATCAAATATCCAGGCAGTGGTTTAAATTTTGAATGCTTCATACATTTCTGTGTCAGATCTGACATCTTGGATTCTACCCACCTGACCTTACATGCTTCATTGGGGCACTCTTTTTTAACAAATGTTTAGAGATGAGAGCATTTTCCTTCCTTAGTAATCTGTCTGGAGCATTATGTCTTGCCCCTCAGTAGTCAATAATGAAATTTTTTTCATTCCTGATAATGTATGAGAAAAATAAGATAGTGAAAGGCAGGACAGTTGTTAGCACAGAACTAGGAAGAGAATGAGAAAAAGGAGACACTCAAATAGAGAACACCTCAGGGAAATAAAAAAAAGACAAAGCACAAGCAAGAGATGAAAACGTCAGTAGCTAACACGGGAGCATGGATTTCCATTCAGTGAAGTTGAATACTACAGTAAAAATAAATAAATACCACTGTCTTCCCCAGAGCTAGAAATTTTCAAAAGCACCCACAGGAGACAAAACCACGTATTTCCCTGAACACAAATGTATTCACCACGACGTATTCACTCTCCCTCCTACAGCCAGAAGCCCCAACCCTGGAGGGCTGTCTTGAACCGGTTGTGCAGCCTGCTGCCAAGGTGCATGACCTCTCCTCTCACTGACCCTGCACCAGAAGGGTGACTGTTACCTTATTTAGCTCAAATCCTTTTCAGAACAAGCCCGTGAACAAAAGAACCAGGGTCATAGTCCTCCTGCCAGGGCAGTATCCAATGATGCCGAGGTACCCTGCACCGCCCTGGCCGCCACTGAGAGCCCACAAACAGGTGAACCTTTGACAGCCATGAAGTCCCTGTTCTCAGCTCATCACAAAGCATGACTCTCTTCCTTCGTACTAAAAATAACCACTGACTACCAGGACAAATATGTTAGGACAGTCGGAACAACTGATTCTTCTGCCAATGTATGTGCTGGATGTGGCACACGTTTTGTTTGGGCAGGTGCACAGAGTGCTCCCCTCGGAGAAACTGAACTCTGTATGTTTTACTCGCTTGTGACAAGTGCATTTCTTTCACTCACTGCAGTCCATCTGTTATTGTGTCATTTTTTTGCTTCTCTCTTTATTGATGTAGAGCATGCTTGGTTTTTTTGTCAGATACTCAGTTATGGCTATTGTGCAGCAATTGTTATAAATTCAACTGTGTAATTTCAATTTACCTTTAAAAATTATTCCTTCCTCCCTATTTTATCAAAAAATAACCTTCCCAAGACTGATAAATTAAGTCTGGGAACACGTAGCTGTCTCCAATTGGACTATAACTGGATAAAAGCAGATTACTAATAAAAGAGATGCCCATTTTTAATAGTTTTTTTTAAAAATAAATATATAAGAGAAATTTTTCTAGTGAATTAAATGTTTGTCTTACTTCTAGTAAATCTGAAAAGCTGTTAGAGCTTTTAAAAGTAGCATACCTGCAAATATGAAGACAAAAAGAGATCTTTGTAACAAAGCAGTCTAACATGGCACAGAAGACCAGCCACATATGTCACACAAGAGGCAGATATCAGGAGCTTATATAAAGCATCAACTCCCAGTGGGAAACTTACTGCAATTCACTCATTACTGGGCAGGTGGCTTTTGGTGGGGTAAAAACTGGAGCATCTCAGCTCCTGCAAATACAGTGGAAGTTTGGTTACATTTTCAAAGCGATCTTCAGGTCTGATTTTAAAATGCAGCATTTTAAAAACTATGGCAGTTACGGCATTTTTTTCATGCTTGGGTTAGCAGTGCTGAATAGTGCCTGTGCCAGCAAGATTCTAGTCTTGACTTAAATGTCTGAAGACCAAAGTAAAGTCTAGACTCCAGCAAGTTTAGTAAGAGCTCAAGTAACTGTCAGACGTAATCCTGGTCAGAGGGGATTCCAGGAGGTCTGTGATCCAGCCTCCCTGAACCTGCTTGAGAGCAAGACCCATTCAAGCAGGCCACTCTGGGCCACCTCCAGTCCAGGTCTGTGTCACCTCCGAGGATGAGATTGCACAGCCTCTTTGGGCAAACTCTTAGCACAGCTACTATGCAAATCTTAACCAAAAAAAAAAAAAAAAAGCCTCAAAACATAAAAAGATCACTAATGAGAACAGGAAAATTTTCACAGCAGCAAAACTGAAGCAAGTCAGGTCAGCTGTATGCAAATAAACACATTACACAGAGACCGTGATTACAAACAGAAAGGTGTGTTTTATTTTTATTTTGCTATGTACAGAGTTTGGGAAGAGAAAATAAGTGACCATCACGACAACTTGAATTGATTTACTTTGAGAAGGGAGAGGATAAATTCACTTTTGGTTAAGTTGGATCCAGTTGCCTGCTATCCTCATTTTTATTGCCTTTATACGTGTAAGGATGGCAATGTGGAGAAGAAGAGATACATCCTGAACAGCTGTAGTGAGAGCAGATGTTTGGGAGGAAAAGGAGATGCACTGACCAATTATCTAAGCATGGGACACAGAGAAGCATTTCTCAACATGTGTCCGACATCATTACCTCCCATTTTTTCAGGTAAATATTAGAAAGGTCAACACAGAGAGAAATCCTCATACTTGCTGGCTGAGCCACACCCATGTGAAATGTATCATAAAATGAGTATCTATAATGACTGTTTACAGTGTGCCAGATGCAAAGATGATAATCTTGTGTCAGTCAGGACAAACTAGAGTTATTTCTGTCTTCCTCACATCCAAAAACTTGAATTTCTGCCCCCTCCCCTCCGACTCAGGTTTAACTTCATACTTTCTGCATTTCTAGTTGTGGTCGTCCTGACTTTTTAACAGAAACAAAAAGGTTTTGCATTTTCAGTTGTTCGACTGGTGGTAGTATTTGACCAGTTTCTCATCTGGTATAAAGTCATAGGCCTGTAGATGGAATGAATTTACACCAGATATCGATCAGACCTACAATCTGACACACTGTTTTGTAAACTGTGATGGTAGGCAGTTTATGAGCAGATCAGCCCACTATGCTGAGGACAGAAAGCTTGCAAACTATCACTGAAAATATGCTGTCTCTCCTCAGGAATCAGAACCCCTATGGATTACAGTAAAACTTGCACAAGTATCTCACAGGTCATCAGCTGGAGGAAAAATCTATTCCTGGATGCCCGTATTCAACTAATTTTGCCTTGCAGTTGAAGCGGATGATGGTACTATATGAAATTTATATATATTAATATATTGCCAAGTTACAATATTGATTTCCACTAAGGAAAAGACAACACATGATGAGATAAAAAAACTGGAACTGTTCCTGCACTTCATGTACATCACTTTACAATATCACGCTTATAAAGAGAATGGCAGAGCATGAATTAAATAAAGAATGCATGAAAAAAATTAACGGTACTTACTATTTATTTTGTGATGACAAATAACTTAAGCAATGCATGTAGAGTGTTTATAATATTTTCAAGTATCCAGAGAAGTTAAAATCTATGCAGTAAGTGGATACCCTGCTGCAGCTACTGCAAATGCATAGGAGGTCAGAGTAGGAGGGCTAAACCAGGGACTGTGTGCGGTGATTCCCCGGGGACACACCGCACACTTTGCCAGGTTGTGCTGCCTGACCCACTCAATGGTCAGACACATGCAGGAAGATTCCTCTCTCCCAGCCTCTGACTCACACACCTGAGCTGTTTGCCCTGTGCTCCTTCTACAGCCGTCAGAGAGAAAAGGACAATTTAGGGCACAGTTCATCTTGTCTGAAAAAGTTTTCCTCCACTGACTCTAAAAGAAAAGTAGGGTGACCAAGAAAATAGAGTTAATCACCATCAATCCTCTCCTTGCTATCTGAGCAAAGGACAGGGAACAGAAAAATATGTGTGCTCTGTAACACAGGGAAAAACCTGTATTCTTGCAGTGGTTTGAGCTTAGTATGAGAAAACTATGTTACTTGATGTCTGTTTAAGAGACTCATACAAAACAGTTGAAAAATTTATTTAGTTCCTGAGTGACAGGTAAACACAGCAGAAATGCCTCCTCAGCAATGTGCAGATAACCTTGTTAAAGCCTCCTCAGACACTGAAGGATTTCAGGCTCCTGATTTACAGGCTCACTCCAAAAATGGGTCAAGGCTGGGACATCTGCCTGGGTCATTTAACTGGGTGACAGGGACAACCCTCAGATGTGCCAATGCCTCGAGCTGAGGATTGCATTCAAGTGGCTAGGCTCTCCCTTTCACTGCTTTATTCTTCTAATGAAAAGAAGTCTGATTTTAACAAATCCTATTCTTTAAATGTATTTAAGTCAATAACTGTGAGGGATTTCACCCATGCAAACTCTGCTCTTGTTGTCTGAGCAACAAAACATATCTGTGGCACACTCTCCTGGTTTAGCTAGATATGAATCAAAGCACAGGCAACAAATTCTTACCAAAAAGAATTTTTTGTGATGCAAAGTTCACCTAACTGCCTGAAAATCAAAAAATCACAACAACCCTCAGCATATAGCAGTTAATTTTCCAGGACAAATGGGCATCATTCTTACCCCTGTATCACTGGGCCACTTACAAGAGGAAACAATTTTTTTTTCCTACATACAATAATCCAGTATTTGTTAGACTTACAGACTAGAGTTGTCCAAAAGTACCAAAAATAACAAGAATCTCTTATACTTTGTTAAAGCTAGAAATGGATCTGTACTGACCTATAACATTCTCGAGCCCTCATAAGCAGGGTGAGAAGATGACTGCACTTGAACTGCTGGCTCAAGCAGCAGAGATGTAGGTCCCACAGAGAGACCATTTACCATAAAGGCAGAGCAGGTGACAAAACAATGCGCTTTTGTTTATGCTGGCAGAATACTTTTACTTACAAGGACTTTCCTAGAAAGAAAGCCATTTTTGGATGGATAATTGTGGAGAAAACAATTGCAGAGGCACAAGAGAAAAGAGCTATCAACACAGTGAACCAAAAGCACATCATCGTGGAACAGCAGCTGCTAGAGAGCACAGCAAAGACTAAAGGCCATCTCAGAGTAGAAAGAAAACTGGATAAAAGAAGCTAAGAGTTTCATCAACTGCTTCCCAAAGGATACAAATCTTTGGAAGCATTGATATGGATGTCTTCAAAAGATCCCACTCATCTACATCACAAGATGTAGATGTGAAAGATTAGTAAAAAATCATAGAAGAGCAGAACATCGAATATTTTGCTTGTGGGTCCTATGGTGAGTCAGGGCACTCCTCAGACCAGTGACTCTGTTTGTGGTGGTCTTGTTGAAGCCCAAAGTTTCCTTTCAAGCCTGCCACAAAGCAGGAAGGTTAAAGCATGGATAAAATTCTGCCTCAGTTTCTGTACATAAAGACGTTCTCAGGAGCAGTTTACAGGTGACAGAGGAGATTTCCCCCATTTTACATTGATACTTCAAGCAACATTAAGTAAAGAGATAATAATTTGTTATTTGCAGCTCTTGGGTATTAGATCCCACATGACCTATCAAGCTCCTCTTTTTCCTACTGCCACCAGGAGGGGCAAAAAAAAAATCCCAGGACTAGGAAATTCAAGAACTAAACCACATTGCTCTCTGCATAATTTTCAGTTTGTGTCATGGACAGAGGAAGGATTGCTAACACTAGTTCGTAATTAAAGCAGTATCAGGAGGCACATCACAGCAGTAAATTACTGTAAGCCAGCATAGCCTACCAAGGTGATTTTAACCTAAGGACCCACTTCCCGGGTGATTCCATTAAAATAGGGGCTTTTTCAGTCCTCATCAGAGACAAAATAGCAGGGTATGTCTGCAGGATGATAGGAATTGTTCACCTTTTCACTAAACGATGCCAGAAGTGTTCCTGGATGCCTGAGATTTCCAGCACTAACAGGTGTGATTTTAGAAATAACCTACCAGATCCTCAGCCAGGACCATAGTAAACAGGATGGAGTCTTGCAGGAAGAAGAAATCTCTGCTTAAGGAGCTTTATGTTAAAAAAAGCGTACAGATATGGGGTATGAGGTCAAGGTATCATCAAATATAATGGCAAATACATACTTGATTCATCTTTTCAGAGTAAGACAAGGGATGAAGATTATATATGATTACCTTTACTCTTCCAACACCATTAATTTGCTTGAATCTTATTCATTTCATACACTGTTGGGGAACACTATAACTCCCTTTTCTCTGCAAGTAAGCTGTTGCTGCATTTGTGATCAGAATCACAAAGAAACACATTTTTATGGTGATGGAATTGCCGTATTTCAAGTCTCAAACCATAAATGCTACTTTGATTAGTATGCAAAACGATTAATTTTTTGCACACTTTGTAGGTGTAAATATTAAATACTGCTGAGCCTCAAAAACATTTTAGGCAGTTACTTGAAATCTTCAAGGAGGCAGCAAAAATCCTAGGAGTGACTCCTTGTGCTACCAGATATTGTTTTGTGTAAAATATTCAGGGTTGGTTGGAATCCAGCCCTTCTAAGAAGAGAAAAGTGAAACACCAGGAACTTATAAATATGGTTAAATGACCCAGCTGCTACTGCTGACACAGTTACATTGGCATAAAAGACATCTCTGCCACATAGTTTGTTTCGACGAATTTGTAGAAATAAGCTCTATCAGTATAATCACTTTTACTCATGTTATTTCAATCCACTTCAGAGTTGCATCAATTTACTGGTATATTGGTTACTAAACTAAACAGTCAATACAAAACTTCTCTTTAGGTCAATCACACATAGTCCAGTGACTCCAGTAAGCCCAGGAAAGGACAGAAATTAGCCCAGAATTTTCCAAAAGCATTAACTAAAACGTTGCACTTCAATGTCACCTTTTAGCAGGGTGTCTTGAGTGCCTTGTAAGCATTTAACAGAGAGAACCTCCCACAGACTGTGAGGTAGGTTAGCAGTGCAAATTATTTTGCATGCCAAGAAAAGGTAGAGAAACATTTCCAGGATATTAGTTTAAATGGTCACACAAAATAGATGAAAAAAAGCCCTAGACATTTTCTGTCCCTATTCTGGTTCTGCGGTGTGATCAAGCACATGATCCTTCAGCTTTGTTTTGACAGCCAAGTGGAAGATGAAGTAGGAGTTCAGAAAACCACAGAACAATGCAGCAAATCTCAGCTAATTTGAGAAAATATCGTCACAATAATAAAAAGGGAGAAAGGTTCAGTGGTCGCTTAGCATCACATATTTAGGGGTAGTTTTTGCCAGAAAGTAAAACAGTTGATGTTAAATACATATTTGCAACAAAATTGTTTAACTTGACATGCTGTGTCATCAGTATCAAAACTGATATCTTGCCAACACATTCTTCTATTTCACTGTATGTAACCAATACAAACAACGTAAGCTCCCTGGTACCAAAAAAGACTTTCTGTATTGTGAAAAAAATGATGCTTTGGCACTGAGTGGAAGACAAAACAGAGGTATATATAGAGTCCATGGGACCCAAGTAGTAAAAGAAATATTTGAACTACCACTGAGATCCAGCTTCAGGCAAAATTAGGAACACTCCTTCCCTGTATATGTATAAAGGTAGGAATCTTCTTCCCCGGAGAGGCATAAAAGAGGTGACACGCTTGTAGTCTCAAGGAAGCACCACAACCGTGGACAAGCAGCTGAGCTGCTGGCTGGATGTTGGTGGCTGCCTGTGTTGGCTGTGCATGGTATGCGAAGTTGCCATATGCTGCACGGCCCAGCCAGGGTCTCAAACTGCTTCTCCACAGGAGGATCTCCATCTGTACCCCCGCTGCATGTGCCTCCATGCTGAGGAATTCCAAAAGGGCTGCCAAGATCTGTAAAAAGTAATATCCCCGCTCTCTTGTCAGCGTTGGCAAAAACAAGGTCTGCATTCCTTTGACTGTGGGCTCTTTGGAGCAGGAATAGGAAACACAAGTGCTACCATTAATATTTGTCCTCAGAATGCTGAATAATGAAGTAGAACTTGCACGATAAAAACGTTCACCTTCGCAGTACTTGAACATAACTTCTCATTTCAGGTGGATGCCTCGCATCAGGGCTCCGCCAGGTTAGAAGACACATGGTATTCTGTCTTCAGCAAAAATTAAAGAAATGTTTGATAAAAATCAAAGCTGCACACGTAGCCATCTCAAATTAGAGCACAGTACTTGGAGAGGGTGAGTAACTACTCCATCGTTTTGCCCAGCTGGGCAGCAGAAGGTACTCCACCACCTTGTGTAGGTGTATCACATGCCCACTTCAGAAACCAATCAGGTATTAACTGCAGCAAAGTGTAGTAGAAATCTTGGCCAAACTCTCTCCAGGCAACAATTTCACCATTGACAGCAGATGCCATAAGAAGAAGTCCCCAGGGCTGCAGTCAGGCTGGAGCACTATGTGGCTTGGTGGGACACAGCACACATGGACACAACCCATGGAAACACACAGCATCACTTCCCAGCCCGAAGACACACATCAGCAGGACTTCCCTCTGCGCTGCTGTGCCATGGCCAGCAAAATCCCAGCGACTGCTTAGCCACAGGACTGGACACAAGCTCAGACTTTATTACTATCCTAAATTGTCACCAGGTGGACAGATTTACTAAAGGACGCCGTAACCTGACCAGTCATTCTAATCCAGCCAGCCTATTTGGCAGTAGTCTGAAGTGCACCTCTAAAGACAAGGCAGTGAATAGATTTAAATGCCATTGTGAAGCAAAATCTGCAAGGCAGCAAGACACCAGCTCTACTTTGGATAGAAAAACACTACAGCACTTGCTAAACCAAAGAGAAAAAAGAATTCCTGTTTTATATAGCAGGAAGAATCTGGTTATTACAGCTCGCTTGTTACAGCTAAGTAGAAGGCAGAAACAAGTGCTCGGCTGTATGCAGAAAAGAGCATTTTGCACTTGATTGTGTCAGATGCTGAAAAGCAATTTGAGACATCAAACAGATTTTACAACCGGTTTTGAAGACGGGTAAGGCTCTTCTGCTATCAATTGTATACACTTTGCACAAGGCGCTTCTTCAGGAAGCTTCTTATATTTCTCTGGCACAAAGCACGTGCGAGAGCAGTGACCGAACACCCTCATTTCTACCAAACCCTTCTCTGGCTCTCTCCAGGCACACATGCAGCAGATCCCTCTTCGATCCCCTGGATAACCACTGTGCAAATCTCTTCCCAGCTCTGTCTGATACTCACCCAGCAAAACCTCCAGAAATCCATCCAGCAAAACGTCCTTTAGGTTTCCCCACGAAACCCATGCAGCAAACCTCCTTATCGCTCCAGCACATCCATGCAGCAACATCCTCCGCGCCAGATCACCGGGAAATGCATGCAGCAAAGCCCTCTGACTCCACCGAATAGCACCCAGCAAACCCTTCCCGAGCTCCCCGGGACAGCTGTGCAGCGGCGCTCCTTACCTACCCCGGACATCCAGGCAGCAGCCTGCCTGTGCTCCCGGGACATGCGTGCAGCAACCCCTCCTGAGGTCCCCGGGTTATCCACCCGGCAGAAGCCCCTCAGGCACACTGGGCACCGCCGCACCCCCAGCTCCCCGGGGAGCCCGTGCACGAGCCCTTCCCGCCGACAGCCGCGGCTCCGCCAGCGGCTCCCTCGATCCCGATTCCGACGGCGGCGTGCAGGACCCGGGGAGATGGAGCGGCGGAGCGCGCGATGGGGCCGCGCTGACCTGCGGTGCCCCCCGCTGAAAGCTCCGGGACACGGGAGACAGCTGGGGAGCGCTTTCCCGTGTGGTCTCCGGGGGCGGCCTCACCTTCTTGCTGTCGGCGGCGGCGAAGACCCTGCTCTCGCCGCTCACCGAGGACGAGCGGCCCGGGCCGAGGTGCTCCTGTTGCGGGGACATCACGTCCATACAGCCCCGTGCCGCCGCGCTCCCGCCGCGGGGACACCCGCGCCGCCGCCCGCACCATGGACAGGGCGCGCCGCGCCGCGC
>VWPU01002529.1:0-29349 GCA_013398955.1 Callaeas wilsoni | reverse complement strand
GCATCCCTGTCCTGTCCCCCAGCCCCCTGCCCTGCCCAAGGCTCAGGTGCAGCTCTGCCCAAGGCTTTCAGAGGAGCTTTTTAAGGAAGCCACCAGAGGAGACAGACTGGTCGTGACAGATCGGATTTTGCACTGGTTACCACCATTCTGAGCTGTGCTGCCTTGCACAGGCCATGAAATGCATCTGCCCACCCTTGGCATGGTAGATACATTTTACATGCTTTACATTACATGCTTCCACGTGTGTTGTTTTCAGTTATGATCATTTCTTGTATTAAGACTCAATATTCTATGCTGTTCTTGTTTCCTTCCCCTTGCGCTGTATTTTCAGAAATTCGTGTGTCCCACACAGCAAGGTAAATAAACCGATTTCTGCAGTGCATTTACTGCAACTGTTGCTGCCTCTGAGTCACGTTAATGAGTGACTGTCACAACTCTTGCAGAGACTAATTCAGCTTTTGCACTGATAATGGAGTCATAGAATGGTTTGGGATGGAAGGGACCTTAAAGCTCATCCCATTCCACCCCCGCCATGACAGGGACACCTCCCACTGTCCCAGGCTGCTCCAAGCCCTGTCCAGCCTGGCCTTGGACACTGCCAGGGATCCAGGGGCAGCCACAGCTTCTCTGGGCACCCTGGGCCAGGGCCTCCCCACCGCCCAGGGAACAATTCCTTCCTAAAATTTAATCTAATCCAGGTCTAGTATCAGTAACCAAGAGAAGGCGTGATCCCTCTGTAGGTGCCAAGACTCAGAGTTGTCTGGTCTGACCCAAAGAAGATCCCCAAATGAGCAGCTCAGGTCTTACCCCATCCCAGTGCAGGGCTCAGCCTTTCATCCATCCACAGCAATTTCTCCATCCTTTCTTCACAAAAGCTTGTGATGCTTCAATAGTTGGAAGATTCTTGGAAACCTGTGATGGAAAATTCATGTTGAAATACCAGATTTGCTTTATTCAGTTCAAATTTGCTGTTTACAGTTGGACTTGACGATCCTAAAGGTCTTTTCCAGCCCTAACAATTCCGTGGTAAGAAGGTGGCTGGCTGTGCACCAGTGCTCTCCCTGCCCCCAGCACCACTATAACCATTTTAATTTGTAAGATATATAGTATCTATAATGGTCCTAGAGGTGGCCAGCAGCCCCTGGCAGAGGGCAGCACGGCACCTCTGGCAGGCTCAGCAGCTCCCTGGTGTTACAGGGCACAGTCCAGTGATGTCACAGGACATGGAGAGCACAATCCGGTGCCAGCAACCCCAGGAGAAATCTTGGATTGCTGAGGCAAACGGCTCTTCCTGCCCCTGGTGCTGTCAGGCACAACAGAAGGGACAGGCTGCTCATGAGGTGCAATTAAGGTGTAATTAATTAGGAGATGAAGTGGCCCCTGACGTGGTGCACGCAGCTGACAAAGGACAGAAGGGGTTTGGTGGCTGCGTCACTCCCCTGCCCACCCTGGGGGTCTCTCCCAGCAAACACACCCCAAGCAGCGCATTTGGGGCGTTTTGCTTTTCTGTGGCATTTGCGGCTCGCTTGAGGCATTTCCATGGCAGCGTCTCGTGTCCAAAAAGGGCCGGGCCAGACTGTGGCACCTTGCACCTGGTGCTGGCTGCAGAGGAGGAGCTCCTCGAAGCTTCTCCCATTTTCCTGCTAACTGCACTGGGGATGTGTCAGTCCCAGGTTGTCCAGGATTGCTTCCACATGGGATCCTCCTGTGGACTTAAGTTCCTTATTCTCATCGTTCTTTTATTACCACAGACATCTAGAATATTGTTAAACATGTGAGAAAGAACTTATTAAAATTATTAACCAGTGGGTGACTCAGACAGTTATGAACATTATATATTTCTGCACTCATTGGATTTTTAAGTCAACTCCACTCTGAAATTAAAGATATTAAAATCTTATTATTTCAAAAATTCTTCTGAAGACATTAACACGAAAGAGCTTTCCTGAGAGTTTATGTGACTTTTTCATGGAATTGCCTACAAGGATGTAGCTTTCTCTAAAATAATGTAGGCAAATCCAAAATCCTATTAAAACATAAAATGCCTTTTGTTTTAATGTCAAAATCCTACAAAATTTTTGAGTCTGAAATAATACCAAAACACTTTACAATAACAGTTGGTTTCCTACAACTTTAGGACTTGCAATTACCCAGTACAACAGTAATTTGAAATTGGCCATATCTTGATGAAGAGATGGAACAAACACTGCAACACATGTATGAACTTGACTTTTGAGTCCAATTTTACTCCCTTGGAAGGAAGTATATTTTGACTTGAAAATTGTATGTGGTGAGTGACTGTACAGTTATGGGGGAAGAGAAATTTTTCTCTACATGGGAGTTTGCTGCCTTGAAAAGAACTTCATTGTTTGCCTCTAAAGAATGAAAAATTCCCTGTGTAAGAACGTAGCCGTGAGTTTTTCTTCCTGTTGTCTACTTTAAGAAAATTATCTGTACAGTTACAACTCGTGAATTTGTGCCTGTGTTAATGCTGTAATATATCTGTAATTACCCATTGTCAAAAATTAATTAATTTTGGGTGCTGTGTGGCTTTTTTTCCTCAATTGAAATGCAATTTGCAGTCAGGATTAGTGCAGTGGACAACAAAGAGCCCCAAGGTTACACCCCTCAGCTCTCGTCCTCTTTCGAGGTCTGAAGTTCTGCCAGGTTACCCCAAACATTAATTTTGATTTGGGATCTGGCTGGGACAAGCTTTATAAATTCAGTTTATAAGCTGCCAGTGTTGCTGCTGAAGGCAGTTATCCTTGCCAGCAAACACCCCGTGTGTGTGGTGGGTTTTGGGGGGGAGGTGAAGGAAATGCTGCCCTGCTTCTGGGTACAGAGCAACCAGAAAAGGGCAGGTTGTGATATCTTGGAGGATCACCCAGGGAAGCCACAAGGACCCATCCAGGCAGGCACGTCTCACTGGAGCACCTACACCATAAAATACTGCCGTGGCTGACATCTGGGCAGGTCCCAGGGGAGAAGAGCTTCCTGGCAGGATGAACAGCACCCAGCTGAGTTCAGCACCCGAGGTGTTTGACCTGGATCTGTCACCAGCGATCTCGCTGCACTGCTGGGACTGCTGGTGACAAGGCCAGCAGCAGCAATGTAGTCATGGTCCTTGGAAAATCGCACAAATATCGGAAGGATTTGTCCGTTAAGAGTGGAATGAAAGGGAAGAGCAGCTCACTGTGGGAACCCTCTGCTCAGGAGGGAGAGGGCGGGGCAGAAGGTAAAGGACCACGTGTCCGAGCACCAAAACCTGTCAGGCTGCACATCTGTGCCGGTTTAAAGGTGATCTTGAGCCAGACAGACATTGTGTCCAGAGCAAGGGTCTGGGAATTGGGAGAACTGGGTCTTTTTTGGCTGTTTTCTCTCCAGAGATTTTATCCAAGGAGATCCTGTGCCCAGATATCTGCAGGGTCTTTGAGTTCACCACGTCAGGCTTCCCTTCCCCTTGTCCTGCAGAAATAGTTTGTCTGTTAAAAAGACAATACAATTCAAAACTGTATTACAGCGAAAAAAGAGGATGAAAAGCTTCTATCATTAACTCTCCTGGAGTGTGGTGTTTAGCCCAGGGTCCCTCTCCTTTTTGTGGTAATTAACTGAAATCTTGATTAGCATTATCTCAGATAAGCCATCCTTAACATCTGCCTGCATGAGGCCCCGTCTGTGCACGGGGGTGTTTCAGGAGCGGTCTGGCTCTAATCCTTCCCCAAATGAATCCGGTGGCACCACCACTGCCGTGTGATGGCATCACTGGCCCTGGACCACGGCAGAGTCCACTCAGAGCGAATGAGAAGCCTGAGTGCCACCTCCGTGGGCTCCCACACGGTGCCACCAGCGATGCCACCAGCCTCCAGGTGCCACCCCGGGGCAGAGGTGCCGTGCTGGGGACGGGCAGCACCAGGTCACTGCCCGGGCTGAGCAGCTCTGCTCCACACACGTGCCGGCGCACAGGGCACCTTAAAATAAATGGTGCTCCAGGGATCCAGGGGGAAGCTGGTGAATGGAGCAGATTCCCCAGAGCTGGTAACAAGCGGGAGTGAGCAGAGAGCCCTGGAGAGGCGGCGAAGGCAGTGCTGGCAGGGCTGAGGAGGAGCAGACAGCCTGGTAACACCCTGCAGCGCTGCCACCATTTCCTCCAGCTACCTTCCCTCTAAGATCAGCTCTGCTGCACTTACTCTTGGCAACCAAAACAGCTGCATCTCTCTCCTTAAAAAAAAAAACAAAAAAAAAAAAACAAAAAGAAAAACCCAGTGGAATCAAATTCTCTCTGCAAATGTAACACGCAGCCAATACAGAACTGATGATTTCGCTAAACTCTGACTTGCAGCAAATACTTTTTATATCATGACACTGGATTCTGATGCACAAAAGAAAATCAAGTTCTTTTCCCTCTGCGCACCCCACAGTTGTCAGAATCATTGCTCCTCTTTGTTTTTTGCATACAGTAACTAGGAATAGATGCTTTATAAACTCTCTTGTTCCTCCAGTCAAGATGTCAACGAGCTATGAATAATGAAATAAAAAAAATTCCAAATGAATGGCTAAGACCCAGCAGAGAATTTTAACCGGGGAAGAGAAGCAGCATAAGGGCTGCATGACAATAATCATCGTCAGTGCAAATAAAGCATTTCTTCCTGCTGGTGTGGGGCAGGGGACAAAGGGGGCCCGGCAGGCCGGACGCGGTGCCGGAGCCGGCATGTGCCGCCCTGCCCACGCGCTGCCGCTCCGGCCTCAGCCCGCCCTCCTACCGATCCCGGGAGAACTGGCCCATTTCCAACCCCCAGTGCCAAGGGATCCATCAAAGCAACGATTTACAGATATAAGAGTGGACTCTGGTGGCATTTTTCAGGGAGTAAAAATGGGCTTCCCTTTCTTGTTCCAAAAATGCGGAATCAGTTCTTGCTCCGGTGTGGTGTTCATTTTAGGGGAGATGTGCTCTGGCAGAAGTGCACACACATTTACACGCACGCTTCTCATGCTTTATTAGGTTGTAGTTGGATGCAGTTTTTTCCTGACTTTTTCCCGCTGCTGTGATATTAAAGTCATAGAATCACAGAATCAGTTAGGTTGGAAAAGACCTTTAGGATCATCGAGCTCAGCTGTTAAACCAGCACTGCCAAGTCCAAATCTTTCACGCCGTTGGAGAAGGTTAATTTGTTTGTTGAACACAAACAACTGGCAATGCCTTTAAGCTGTTCACTACTTCCTTTTTCTTGATACCAGCAGCTTTTCCCCTCCTGTGACTGAAGCTTTACTCACCCCTTCTTTCAACTGATCTCCAGCATTATATTATTTATGAATAAAGGTCACCCCGTGAGGAAATGGCACATCTACTAGAAAACAATGTGCACTTTCTAAATTTGAACTGAGTCGTTTCCGTTCTTTGATTTAAGTTTAGTTACTTCCTGTGGTTTCTTGTCCTACGCCACTGCTGAATCTTTGGATTGACTCCAGGATAAATTGCACTCTTTCAATGAAATTAGAAACTGCGGCAATGACGGCTCAGCCAGAGCGGCTGGTAAACAGCACTTCAGCTAAATATTAGTGCACTTAGTGGGCTGCACGAGTGTCTCATTACCTGTGTGAGGTGATGGATCCAGCCTAAGCCGTGTGGGTGCTCTCCTGGGAGCTGCACCCTTGGCTCCTACCCTGGGCAGCACCAGGCAAGGTGCTGAGCAAGCACTTCCACCTCCCACAGCAGGGATAAAGGAGCCTGTGGAACCAGCGGCTGCCGATGGAAAGGGGACACTTCCTCACCAAAATCAAGCCATCGTCCCACAGGCAGATCCTTGGTTTGCAAGGACAGGTGCTCAGCCCCACGCTCAGAGGCACCTTTGTACCAGGCCAATGCTTCCACAGCCACAATCCTGCATCAGGTTTTTTAGGGATCAGGGTCGATTGGGGAAAACCTCCAAAGTTCAGAGAAGCTATTTCAGGAAGTTTGCTGACAAAACCACGTGTGAATATACACCAGTAAGCCCGAGATGTGCTTTCCCTCAGTAAAACCATGAGCGGGCTCTTCAGGAGCCTGCGGTGCCCGCAGCCTTTCCAGGGCTGGAAGAGCTGTAGATGGCCAAGGTCAGGGAGGGGGACGCGGCAGCAAAGGAGGAGTGAGGCACTTTATACCTGAGTGCTCTGCCTCCCTCGGACACGAGTTTACCTTACAAGACCTTCAGCATAACAACCAGCCTCGGTAAAGAGCCCTGTTGGGCTGGGCTTGCAGGATACCTCAATAACGATGCGCTCTCTCTCCCCCCTACCCGTTTTCTTTCTGCTTCCCTTCCCCCAGGACACTTAAGCACAGATTTTCCCCCAGTAGTCAGACTGCTTTCTCAATGGAGCCCCGGATTCCCCACAACATCACCGTCGTCCCCAACTCTGTGATGGTGCAGCCCTTGCTGGACAGTCGGATCCCCTACGGGCGGCTGCAGCACCCGCTCACCATCCTGCCCATCGACCAGATGAAGACCACGCACATCGAGAACGACTACACCGACAACCCCAGCGCCTCCCAGCCGCCAGCCCAGAAGCGTCCCCGAGCCCCCCACGAACTGGGCTTGACCAGCCAGCACCCGCAGCGCTGCGAGCAGGATGTCACCCACCCCTGGATCTCCTTCAGCGGGCGCCCCAGCTCCATCAGCAGCAGCAGCAGCACATCCTCAGACCAAAGGCTCCTGGACCACATGGCCCCGGTGCCCGTGGCAGAGCAATCGTCCCCCCGCGCCGTTCGCATCCAGCCCAAGGTGATCAACTGCAAACCCCTGGACCTGAAGGGCCCCGTGTCTCAGGAGCTGGACAAGCACTTCCTGCTGTGCGAGGCCTGCGGGAAATGCAAGTGCAAGGAGTGCGCCCTGCCCCGGACTCTGCCATCGTGCTGGGTGTGCAACCAGGAGTGTCTCTGCTCGGCGCAGAACCTGGTCAACTACTCCACCTGCATGTGCCTGGTCAAGGGCGTCTTCTACCACTGCACCAACGAGGACGACGAGGGCACGTGTGCCGACCACCCCTGCTCCTGCTCCCACTCCAACTGCTGCGCCCGCTGGTCCTTCATGAGCGCCCTGTCCCTGGTGCTGCCCTGCCTGCTCTGCTACCTGCCAGCCACTGGCTGCGTCAAGCTGTCCCAGCGATGCTACGACCAAGTGAGCCGGCCGGGATGCAGATGCAAAAACACAAACAGCGTCATTTGCAAGGCACTGCCCGAGAGCAAAGGGGCAGAAAAGCCCTTTTAATAGTTTGGGAGGACGGAGTGGGGGGATGCTCCGCGGAGCAGGGTGGTGGTGGCTCTTTCTAATAACCTGTGTTCTGAGGAGAGCGTTAGCCTCTCGCCTTCGGAGAAAGCAGAAGCAACTGTTTCCACAAACTGAAGCACTTTGGGTTATTCAGGGTTTTTGGAACTGGTCGCAGTTTAAATAGATGGGGCCAAAGGAGGAATGTTAATAATGCAGAGCGAAGGCTGCAAACCCATGTATATCATGAAGTACAGCTGCTGAAAAACTCCCGGCTTGGACGGACGGCTGCTCACCAGGCCTGCACACCACAGGAACCATTAACTGCTCACTTGGCAGGCACCGCCTCACAACCAATCCCCATTCCCAGCTGCAAAAAGCTGCTTTGAATTCGGATTCGGGGCGAGCTTCTTGTTTCCTGTCTCTTTCCAAACGCCAGCTCGCTCCCAGCAGCTTGTTGAAGGTGACAGGGGAGCTCCCTCCACCCTCCTTCCCTCGGCACACCGCTCCAAGGGCTGGTTGCACACCAAGTACGTGTTTCTCAGAAGCTTTCTGTGTCCCTCGAAGATTTTTGAACCAGAAGCGAAGCTACATTTCATTTGCTGAAGGGTCTTTTGCCCTTTGGGCGTATCCCACGCAGCCCTACTGGTTTGGACCCTCTTTCTAAAGCAAGATGGTAGCAGGGCTGCTCCTGCCAGGAGGAATTGCAGCAGGATGGATTCAGGCACTTGTATCAACACCAGGCCCTCCTGCCCGTGAGCTGATCCATAGCATCGGGTTTCGCTCACTGGAATATGAATTTTCCATCAACAGAGCAGCCCTGCTCCAGGAGGATGGTGGCCATCCCGCTTCCCCCAGGCCCACGCTCGCTTCCCCGCTGCCGGAGCGAAGGGGATTTAACTCGAGCCACAAAGCGAAGACGGGCAGGGCTCATTTCTCTAAACCTCTTAAGCTCTGGTAAGAAGTCACACAACCCTACGTGTACGATGCACATAGGTGTATTTTTCTAGAGATCTCAATCCAGTACCTCCTCTCCTGGAAAAAGCTCTTCTTTGCTCATTAAATATTAAGATTTGGTTTTGTCTTGGGGGTGAACGGCATTTGCTTGAAGTACAGCGCATGCCCCCACTCCTATTGCTGCTGTTTGACTTTTGCCTCTTCTGTACAAAAGTGTCTTTTTAAATGTAAAGAATGCTTTTAATGTTCATTTTAGTGTTAACACGCACTAGGGAAAGCCAGGAGAAGGAAGAGAGCGTAGTTAACGAGCACGCCCGTGGTTTTCAGCACGTGAATATTGGCTCTGTCCGTGCACTCATCCTGGGGCTGGTTCTGCCTTCCCCGAGGATGCTGTGACCCCTCTCTCTTGACAACTACAAGGTGCTAAACAAGAATCTTGGTCCAAACATGCAACATTCTAATGAGTAGGTAGGTACTTGTTGCATGCAGAAAACTGACCTAGTCTCTCTTGGTGTTTTTAATTAGAGGAGATTTCCTCAGTAAATGCACAGCAGTGACAGTGAAATGTCATCTCTAATTAGATAAGCAATAGGCAGAGCTCATGTAGCATTTCCAGGAATCCCGTTGGCCTGGCTGCGACGCAGCCGCGGGTGGGGGTTGGCAGGAGCGTCCTGATGGGACTCTGGTGTTTCTTTGGGTTTCAGAATTCAGCTCAGCTGGATGACTTGGGGTTTAGCTCGATTGAATTGTAGATATTTATTGAGTGGGGGAGTTAAAAAAAACACCAAAAAAAAAAAAACCAACAAACTTTTCTATTTATAACATTTGCTAGCTTGTACATGCTGAATCATAGAAAAAAGGTTATAATGTCTGTTAGCAGATACCAGTTCCTATAGGGTAGCCTCGTGTTGACTGTGTGTGGGCACCAGGAAGCAGGTGGGGATCCAGAGCTGTATTTATTATCTTGCACAAATTGGAGGGGAAAAGAAAAGGAACACCAGCCCCAAACTAACCGAACTGTTGGTTGAATGTATAAGATATTGTATTTAATAAGAGAAATCATTTTCCTAAATACAAGCAAGCTAGAAAAGGCAGCAGGAGAGGTATTTACCTGCTGCCCTCCTCTGTTAGGACCACACGTGTCCAAATGGCCTCCACCCACGGCTGCTTTGCCTTTTTGACCTTCTGTCCCTGGCTGTCCCTGGGGAATCTGTGCTGAAAATCCGCACCGGCAGAGCCCATGGCTTGGCTGCATGGTCCTCGTGAGCAAAGACACCGCTGGAATGGTCGCCACTGTGCCAATCTACACTCATGTACATACTCCCAGCAATCCCAGACGGATTTCCTCCCATTGTACATAGCTGTAAACTATTTCTCTGTTGGTTTGTTTTAATACCCGAGCCCCGGAAGCCGACGATGCCGTGCCGGAGCCCGTCAAGCGTTGTGGATGTGTTAGAGCAGTGGTCAGTGTAGCAGAGTGAGCCTCCCTCCTCCCCTCGGCTCCCGGCACGGCAGGAAGGCGCTGAGCCCTGCCTGGAGCTGGAAAGGGCCGGGCTTGGCCCGAGCCAGGGGAACAGCTCCCGTCAACGATGCCGGGCATTCCCGCTCTTCCCCATCCCAACAGTTCCATCCCCCCCTTCCCTCTGAAGGTACTTGGGTCTCCTGCCACCCCGGAGATGTACCATGGGCACGGTGCCGTGCCACAGCCCTACAGCTGTGCCATCCTCACACGGGTCAGATCCCCGCTAACGAAGGGACAGCTGCTAACGAGCACAGACCTCTCCAGCCACGTCCCTGCGCTGCCACGGAGGCAGGAGGGCAGGGCAGGGGCCCCCGGGACAGGTGCCATGCTCTGGAGGAGGGTGGCAGGGCACCTGCACTGCTGATTGCTGCAGCTCTGCTAATTGCTGCAGCTCTGCTAATTAATTGCTGCAGCAGGTTCACGCCAGGGCTCGCCCCTGCCCTCCCACAACGGCCCAGACAGCAAGAAGGGGGGACCTGAGGGTGCTGGCAATGCCACGCCACGCTCCCAGCGGGAGCGGAGCGGCCCCACCAGACAAACACACCGTCACCACAGCCCTGTGCCAGTGCCACCGGCTGCCAGGAGCGGATCCCAGGTTTGGTGCTCCCTGGGCACCGGCTTGGCCACCCTGATGAGCCCTCGCCCTTCCCAGCACTGGGTATTCCCTTCCCTGAGAAACATTGCCCCCTTCTCGTCTTACCACCCCCTCATTTGTACACCCTGAGAAGTTACCACAGAAGGTTTTTCTTTGTATAGAATATTTATTTTGAAGCTCTATTTTAATAGTATTTATTTTAGAAAGTCTACTATTGTAAGAGTTCTTCTGTTTGTGAAGAAAAACAAGTACTGATGAATGTACTGATCTAGAAATTATATATATATATATATAAATATATATTGTTAAATACATAAATGGCTGTTGTGGTTCTTTTAAAAAAAAATCCCAAGAATGTTTATAGCAATTATTCTAAAAATACAAGCAGAGAGTAGCCCAGAATTGGTTATTTGATGATCTCCAGCCCTGCCAAGGAACTCAGGGTGATGCTGGGGTTGCTCTGCCCCACAGCCTGGCACATCTGGGTCTCACCAATTCATTATCCCTCAAATCACCTGCGGTGGGAAGAGCCAGCTCCTCAGTGAGGAGGAGTGCCCTGCTCTGTGGACTTGTAGGAGCAATCCTCTACTTCCCTGCACCTCTGAGATCTGCCAGCCTGGAAGCCAGGCTCAACCCTCACTGTGACAAGGGGATCAGCGTTGAAGAGAATCAACCCCAAAATCAGCAGCCCCCCACCCAGAGGGGCCGTGCCAACCCCACCGCACGGAGCCTCCCTCGGCCTTTCAGACCCGCTCCCAGCTCTCCTGCTTCTCCTTTCCAGGACCAGAGCTGCGCTGCTCCCCCCAGAACAGCCCCCCGGGGCACAGCATCCCCCAGCCCCGGCCAGCCCACCCCAGGGTCCCCCCCAGACACGGGGGCAGCCAGAACTCTCCCATCTCCATGGAAAAGGGCAGGAAGCTGTCAAGGACCGACTCTCCGGGTCCCTGCTCACCCTGCCCGGCCCCTGAGCCACATCCTGGGGCTCCCACCCGCCAGCACCCACCACCCTTCCTGCCCCCAGCTCCTCGTGTGTCACCAGCATCACACCGGACTGCTAAAAATACGGGATCCGGGTTATTTTTCACCATTCCTGTTATTTATTTGCACACGCTGTGGAGCTGTGACTCACTGGAAGCTGTGCCATGTTTTGTGTCATCACAGAGGTAACTCGAGTGTGTTACCTGGCCTGAAATAATATTATTGAAACAATAATGTTGAATTAGTCACTGGATCAGATAAAGAGACAATAACTACACTGTGCAGATCACGACATCTGATGCCAAAAAATTTGCAATAAGGAAAAGATACTGAATTTGTCATGCTGGTGGTGGTTTTTCTATTTTTTTAAACAAACAGGCTGAGCCAGGATGTATAAATTTAAATCAGAGTTTGGCAACACCAACTGATGTCTTGCACATAAGGCTTTAAAAATACCAACACGACGCTCATGTCTCTCTGCTGGAAGCGAACCAGAGCACTCTGCTTGATTTGAGTAGTAGATGTTAAAAGCAATATTTTTTTAATCTATCAGAATTATCAGGGGTTTTTTTATCCTTTTTTACACAGTTTTCAGTTATTGACCCTCAAAGGAAACCAGCTCCAACTCCACAAGCACGGGCTACAGAATGGCAAAGAGATGCACGGAGCTAAGAGCACAACAGACTTCCCAGGCCCTAGAGCAAGCCCAGCTCTTGGATATCAGACCAGAAAGGGAATTTCTAATGAATCAAAGCACCCTAAAAACATCCTAAATCACTGTATTAATTCTGAGAGAACAGGCTGAAACTTCCAGAAATTATGAATTTACGGAAATGAGAGACCTGATCGAGCAGGTTGCATCCCTTGATCCCTTTCAACCCAAACCATTCTGGGATTCCACAAAATGAGATTAAAAACTAATTTTTAATTCCTTTAAAAACTATTTTTCTAAAATATGTACTTAATAAACATGATGAGATGTTCCCAAAGGTGTAAGAAACACCCTGCATGAGATGTGAGGTTTGTCAGCACTGCCAGCAACGGGAGGAGGGGATGGGGAGAGCAAACAACAGGGCAGAAGCTGCACCCACCCTCAAAGGCAAACACTGTGATGATACAGCTTCACATGAAAAATAAGTTTTAAACCTATTTAAATAAAATAAACCCTAGCTTCTCCCATGGCAGCCCCGAGGCGGGTGTTTTGGCCAGGGAGCAGGACACATTCCTGCCTGGTGAGACATCTCTGCCACAGCCAGGGGAACAATGGACCTGGAGTGACCCAGGGAGAGCAGTGCCCGCTCCAGAGCCCGGGGAGGTTCCAGCCCCTGGCCACGGGGGCCAGCGGGGTGGGACCCCAGGCCACACACAGCCCCGTGGCTCCCAACCCCGGGCCACGGCGGGGCGTCCCCAACACACGGCTCAGCGCCACCCAAAACAGCAGCCTGCCCAAGCTTCTCCGGGAAAGGGGTTTTTCCTTAATTCTCTGAGTTATACACGTTTTCCCACCATGGGCACAGACAGAGGCAGAGTGGGATCATTTGGTGTCCCTTAGGGAGCACCTCTGCTGTGTTTACATGGAAACTGGGTAAGGGATTCAAGGACTGGCCTGTCTTTAACAATAAAAAAGGGGTTATTAAAAGTCATCAAGTCATGCTGGCGATGGAGAAGTTTTCTTTTATCTCTCGGGTTTCCAGGGGTGCTGCTGGGGTGAGCATGGCTGCACTGCTCCCACAAGGGCACCACCTCCCACAGCGCCACTTCCCAGTAATAAATAATTTCTCTCACTGGGATTAGTGGTGTGTGAATGGGGTGATGGCGGCTGAGGCAGGAGGCAGAGCCCCATTCCCCGGCCGGACACAGAGCCAGCTCCTCACAGGGCTCCACACCAGCACGTGGCACCCAGGGATGGAGTTTGGCCTCTTTGTGAGCGGCAGACAAATGGCCAGGACAGAGATAAATTGCCTTTGCACTTTGCTTTACTTCCTGCCCATAATAACCTCCCGTGGGAGCACGGAATCCCCGGGCTCCCGCTCCGGCCCCTGCTGAGAGCCAGAAAACTTTAGGGATGTCCTCAAGGGGCTGGGAATGGCCACAGCCCTTCAGAGGGGGTTCCCACACAGGGCAAGCTTTCCTTTTCAGGGGAAGGAGGAGATGGCTGCAGAGGGCAAGGCAAAGCCTTTCAGCAGGGTCTCAGCCCTCCTCTCGCACTCCCCCAGCCTCGACAGGCTTTGGGACTCAGCCGCCCCAAACGGACCCCAGGGTCCAAGCTGGACACCGGGTTTTGAGGCACGAGAGGGGTGAAGAGGCCTCACAGAAGTTTCTGACCATGCTCAGGCCACCAGAGCCCACCACAGCCCTGGACAACCAACTAGGACACAACGAGGCTTCTGCTGCTGCAGAAAGTAAGTAAATGGC
This sequence comes from Callaeas wilsoni, assembly GCA_013398955.1. Classification (NCBI taxonomy): domain Eukaryota; kingdom Metazoa; phylum Chordata; class Aves; order Passeriformes; family Callaeidae; genus Callaeas; species Callaeas wilsoni. Next base: position 15,644 of record VWPU01002529.1, on the reverse strand, counting down.
AAGTAAAAAAATCAACCAGCAAGCTGAGAAACAGCAGCCAAAGGTGTGACTGAAGGAGATATTCAAAACACGCTTATAAGAACAAATAAATAAATAAAACAAATCACAAATCTCTCTGTTTCCCTGGTGTAAATAGCTATATTTATTTCACGTGGGCTCAGCAGCCCCCAGCAGCAGCCCGGGCTGGATGAGGGCTCAGGACCAGAGTTCAACCCCACCCCAGCGTGTTAAACCCAGAAAAGAGCCAAGAACCAGCCAGGATTTTAAGTTTCTGCAGTTTCTGATCGCTCTGCCAGGCTCTTGCCACACCAGCCTCCACCAGCAGCGAGGGACTGGGCAGGGCAAGCGGCTCCCCAGCACCTCCTGCTCCCTTCCCAGGCCAGCTGGGCTCTGCAAACCCAAGCAAGGTTTGTGCTCCCAAGGACAAAGGCACGGGAATTTCTCCATAAAAAGCCTAAAAAATTTACTCTTCAGTATTCCTGAAAGAGGGAAGACTGAACCACGTACTTCCCATTAGCACCACACCGCTGCAGCTTCCATTGACATTTTCCTGCCCTTACAACAGGGAATAAATAGAAGTTTCTGCATGAAGAAACTCTTATGAATAAATCATCCAGCCCCGCTCTGCTCAGAGCCAGGTATGTTTGTGAATATGATGCCATTATGTAACTGGGTGTTCCTACTCAGAAACACGATATTCTCGGAGCACGGAACTGGGACGTTCTGCACCACATCCCCTCGCTCCAGGTACGGCTCTGGAGCCTCCAGCCACGTGTGGAGCAGCAAAATCCTCCACCCAGAAATGCCCTGCTCCGAGCTGCCAAGGAAATGGTTCGTGTTGTCCCTTCAGGGAAGTCACCCTGTCCAGAGAGACACGAAATAACGAATGAATGAATAGTCCATCCTTGTCGTTACAGTATTTAATTGCTTTTCATGGAGAGGGTGAGCCATTAGCTCAGATCCTCCACTTCCAGCCCTACAGGGTCTGTGGTCTAACGTGTCTAGAGTCCCCCCAAAGCCAATTTTTCATCATCTTTCATGTCTGAGGATGAGGAGTTACAGTTCTGCTTTCCTCAGCAGCAGCCTCATCCCGCTGCTGCACCATCACAAACAGCTTCAAGGCTGGCACCAACCAGCTCTCCTGCTATTCCTGTAAATTATCCTTAGGAATACAGCTAAATTTATTTTTTTCTTCGCAGGAGTGTCCGTATCCACTGCTAAGAAACCTCCAGCTGTATTGGGGGTTAGAACTAGATAATCTTTGAAGTCCTTTCCAACCCAAACCATTCTGTCTGATTCTGTGATTTCACAGTGACTGAAGCCCAGCCAGTGGGAGTGGGTTAGTGAGAGTTATGGGCAGGACAAATCCCAGCTCCCTGAGGAGCCTCGGCAGCCACGGTGCCCCTGTGCCTGCGGCTCCCTCTCCGCAGAGCCGAGGAAGGATCGGGAAGCAGCTCCCACCTGCTTTCTGCAGGAGGGAGAGTTTTGGCCACACAGCTTCAGAGTGGAGGGAAGATGGGGGTGTAAAATAACACCAGAGAGGGCTCAATGAAGAGTGGAGATAAAAAAAAAATGGCTTGGAGGGACCCCATGCTGCTGGGAAGCAGTGGGATTTCCTGCTGGTCCCAAAGAGGGGAGCAGAAAGTGCGGTTTAGGGCTCCAGGGAGGCAGCAATATATCCTAACGATCCCTCCTTTGCAGGGTGAGCCTGGCTGAACGCTGTAAACTGCAAAGGAAACCCAGAATGACAAACAATTGTAGGAACCTGAAAACCCCAGTTCCTCTGGATTTCATGGGAAGTGCGATTTTCAATCCTCTGACCTGTCTGTCTGAGGGGAAGTGGGCAATAAATAGCAGCCGGGCTGTTATCAAGAGGATGTGAGCTATTTATAAAAAATTCTTGGGCTTTTTGAACTCTGTTTAAAGAGGCAATATCCTTGGTTTGGGTAATTGGGGGACTAAAATGCTAAAGCAAACACGATTACTCAGCCACCTTGGGAAAGTTTAGTGCTCACTTGTGTTTCTGAATTTTTGAGCATATTTAAACAGCTGCACCGGTATTGTCCCCAGATCCAGAGGGAAGCAGGAAGAGGGCTCGAAGATCCCTGTGCACAGCCCACGGCTGCTCCTGGCACATCCAACCATCAGCGCTCAGCAATCCTAACAGCTGAGGGTTACGTGGCTTAACTAACCTGAAAATCCAGGCTGGACAGGGCTTGGAGCAACCTGGTCTAGTGGAAGGTGTCCCTGCCCATGGCAGGGGTGTTGGAAATGAATGCTCTTGAAGGTCCCTTCCCATGCAAACCATTCCATGATTAATTAAAAATACCTGACATGAATGAACTGCCTTGTCTGAAGAGGTTTCTTTGTGCCTCACAACACCTTGGCTTCCCAGGAGGATTTGACCATCTCCAGCTCTGAGGCAAAGACCAGGTGCCAACTCACGGCCTCTGCAACAGCGGGAGGGGAGTGGGAGGGGTGGGATGGCAAGGGGAAAACAAGGGCAAGGTGAAGCCAACGTCCACACAAAGCACTAAAGACCTCCTTGCTAGAGGAAACTCATCCCAGCCCTCTGACAGAGGATGGTTTTTAACCAAATCAGGAAAAGCTGCTGGGACAACCAGCACGCAGCGATGTACCCAGCTTTCGGAGAACCACGGCCGGGAGCCCAGGGCGCGGCACCGAGAGCCGGCGTGGGGCACAGGCACCCTCAGAAGGGCACTTCACTGCCCAGGTCACACTGGCCACGGTGGCCTGACCCCCCCAACACCTCATGAGCGACGGATTTAGGGTCACTGAACAGGGGAGCTTGGAGCACAGCCCTTGGAGCTGCTCCCACGCAGGAGGTCCTGACCCTCTTCCACACCGAGCAGTGGCTGACACGCGCCGGGGAAGGGTCTCCCCCACCCAGCCTCGCTGTCCCAGGGTCCTCACGTCAGGAAGTGGCACCAAACAGAACCCTCAAGGGTTTCCACTGGCTGCTGCCTTATTTTTGTGAGCCCAGCCATCAGGCAGACAACATTGCTCCTGTGTGGGAACCACACACAAAGTGTCCTGACAAAATGATGGCATCGTCTAAAATACACAAACACGCTCAAAAGAAGGAAAACCATGAAATTAAGGATAACAAACAACAAAGAGAAGCTCATACACAGAATCTGTTAGTGTTTATGAGTCACTGAGGCCTTCCTGTCTCCTCATATAAATTGTGGGAATGTGCTGTGGTCCATCCTCTCCTTGAAAACCACCGAGGTGCTATTTTCCTCGGAGTCCAGCACCAGGGCGGGGGGAGACACTGCACAAATTAAAGATTTTTTTTTTTTTTTTTTTTCCCTTTTTCCTTCTTATTTTTTTTCTTCAAAATAGGAAACCAAATCTGAGGAGCAAATGCTGTGGGGTGGGTAAACAGAGGCGAGTGCAGAAGCCTTGGGGATGAGATCATCGAGCGCCTTGGCCCGGCGCTGTTTTCCGACGGCGAAGGGCTTAACAATGGAATGGATGGGAAATGCCAGGAAAAGTTAAAGAGCTTTGGACACGAGGTCTTTGTAAAAGCTCATTCTTTATTAGTAACAAACAACTTGTCCCCATCTTCCTCCATTCCGCCCTTCAGCCAATGAGGATTTGCTCTCTTTAATCTAATTCTTTTTCATCTTAGCGTTTTAAAGCTCTCCCAGCATGTCTGTCCTGCTGCAGCCAGGCTGCCCCACCGTGCCAGGACCCTGGGACACCAACCATTGCATCACACCTTCATGATCACTGCCATCATCCAGTGGAAGGTTCCCCTGTCCATGGCAGGGGGCAGAACCTGATGAGCTCTAAGGTCCCTCCCGACCCAAACCTCATTCTGTGATGACCCCGAGCTGTGACCAATTCAGAGCCAAGGTTTCCCTCCAGGCTGCAGGAGGGCCAGTCCCACCCTCGGGCAGGGCAAGAGCTCAGGCACCCAGGTGCTCCCAGCAGGAAAGGCCATCACCCCTTTGTGAGACAAATGTGCAAATCCTGCTGTGTCCTGGGGGAAGGATGCTCAGCCCGCATCCCGGCTGAAACTGGAATGCACAAACTGGAACCAGGAACAGCGAGTTTTGAGGGATTTTTATGTGAAAACCTCACACAACAGGATCTCAGATGGCTTCAAGAGAAGCCACCCAGGCTCACTGCAGCCACGGCCAGCCCTGAACAGCTCACCCAAGCTGCAAGTAAAGCACTGGCTGCACATGGGCACATTTAGGGACTCGCAGTACCACCTTCACATGTGGAGATAAAAATACAAACAGGACAGTAGGATAATAAATAAAAATCCTTCCCTGTGAGGCTGGGGAGGCCCTGGCACAGGGTGCCCGGAGAAGCTGTGGCTGCCCCTGGATCCCTGGAAGGGTCCAAGGCCAGGTTGGATGGGGCTGGGAGCAGCCTGGGATAGTGTGAGGTGTCCCTGCCCCTGGAAGGGGTAGGAATGAAGTAACCTTTAAGGTCTGTTCAACACAAACCAGTCTGGGATTCTGTGCTCCAAAATGGTGTTTGATACTAAATCCCAACACCCAGGCCCTAGGAGGGCAGCTCAGAACCCTACCCAGCACCTCCACATGACAAACACTGCCCAAAGCTCAGGGGAGAATAAATCTTGTCCTTTACTGTCAAAGCTCCTTTCTTGCCCTTTTCCTGAGGGAACACCACCAGCCACTGATTGGTTGTGTGGTTTCTCAAGCATTAATGGAAGGACAGAGCAGAGCAGGAGCTTCCTCAGCCTGGAGCAATTCCATCAGTCGGAAGTGCTCAGCTACACCTCCGCTGCCATTTCTGCTCAGCGCACGCGATCCCGTCTGTCAGCTCAGAAAACTCTGCTCCTGCTCCCTCTGCATCCTTGGTTTCTGCGCCACAAGCACTGGAAATGAAATTGTTATAGCAGTGATTGTGCTACAACAAAAAGCTACCCCCAAACTTACATCCTTTGGAAGGAATAAGGGAGTTAAAAACCCTGAAACGCCAGCTGGGAGTGTTATAATTTGATGTTTGCACTAACTAAAGGACACGTCTCAGCAGCCCCTTTCAGCACCAATAACATCTCCCTGCCGGAGCAGCCCTGGGCCAGGGGACAGGCAGGGACCCTGCTGCCAACGAGGCTAAAAACACCAGCAAGAAAAGGATTCTGAACTACAGAAGAGAGAGAGTGGAGCCAAAAGAGGGGTTTACAGCTATTTTGTACCACTGCAAGCGGCTGCAGGAGGAGCAGAGCACCACGTGGGCACCAAGATGCACCCAAAGAGAGGATGGTGCCTCTGTGAGATGGGGGCCTGGAGCTGGATTTTCCGTTCAGATTTAATCGGTCGTTATTGACATAAAGGGAACAACTTCCTGAAAGTCTCCTTCACTCCTGTCTGCACTGCCAAGCTCCTCAGGAGGTACCTGTGACTGCGGAGGCAGCCCCAGCACCCAGACTGGTGCTCAAACAGCGCTGCAGCCACAGACACTCATCCAGCCAGGAGCCACCAGCTCCTAAGCTCCAGATTTACATAAAACCCAGTGGAAAATCCCTGGTGTGGGATGTGCTGCTGTCCCAAAGCCCCTCTCACGCTCAGCATCTGCTCATCCTCATGGCAGGACCTCCAGCCCATGTGGCGGGGCTGGGAAGGCAGCGCTGACAGAGACCGGGGATGAAACAATAGGTACCACTCATCGCCCCGAGGGCTTCCTCATACCGGGACCCAATTTCCCTGGAAAACAAAGAACAATTCCCTGCCTCGTGTACTGATGGGTCTTGGGTTTGGTCCCCAGCACAAACACACACACACATAATTTCTTCTTTTACATTTTTGCCTGATGACTTGCATGACAAGCCTAATAAAAGCCGAGACAAATAACCCAAAACACACAAAAATGTGATACTGTTTCCTATTAACATCCAAAGCACTTCAGTGACTGTAGAAAGAAACTGCATTAAGACATCAGAACAAAAAAGAAAATCAACCACATATGGAAAAAAATACATATGTAAAAGGGGAATATATAGATATATATGGGGAGGATAGTGGGGCACTGGCCGGGGCTGCCCCATGTGGGCATCCCCGTGGGCAGCTGCCAGATGCTGCAGCTTCAGCACATCCAGAACCTATCCCTGCCTTTGAAACCACCACAGCAGGACCCTGGAAAGCCACCGGGTCCCCATCCCGGGGCTCGGGACGTCCCTCCCCATCCCGGGGTGCCCACAAGGCGCTGGGCAGTGAGGGCAGCGCGGTGAGATGGGCCCTTGCACCACAGCCCTGCACATCCCGCTGCACCCCGTGCCTCACCCCCTCCTGCCCCACACAGGTCACTTTTGGGGGGCATCGCCCCAGCAGCAGCCGGAGGCACCGGGGAACTGCCCCAGCACCGAGCCCGGGGCAGGAGCCGTGCCCGCCCCAGCCTGGGGCCAACCCTCGCTGAAAAATAACCCCTGTGCCGTGAGGGAGAGCGGAGTGAAAATCATCCGGGCCCAGCAGCGCCGAGAGGACGTTCTGGAGAGGTTTTTCTTGGCAGGAGCCGATGGGGCTCTCGCTTCCTGCCCGGCGGGGGGACATCCCCCCCAGGGACCCCGGGGACGCCGCATCCCATTCATGTCCTGCCTCCCGGCTGGAGAGCAGGCTCTCCCCTCCAGCTGCACGGCTGTGCCGGCCAAAAAAACAAGGAAAACCCAAAAACTACCAAAAACCACCAACGAAACATCTCTGCTGTAACAGGAACGTGAACGGCACACGCTTCGAACCAGGAGCACTCTTCTCTCCTCTCAATACATTGATGATCTGCCTGCGGGTGTTTTCTGTCATCAAATGACCCCAGCGGCTGCGGGAAACGGGCATCAAAACTTAAAATTATGATCTATACATGAACATCTCTGTATAGAAATGGGAACAACTCTTCCAGAAGCTGATAGTGGACTGAAAACAACCTTTTCCGACTCCAATTGTGCCAAGCAGCTGCAAGAAAGAAATACCAGCGGGAACGGGAAAAGGTTTCCGTGTATTTTCCTAGGCTGAGTGCCACGGCAGAGCCCGGGCCGGGGGCACAGGGAGCCCCCCGGGGCCTGCAGCGGTCAGGGGTGAGTGTTCAGGGATCGTCTCGCTGCAAGGAGCAGCCGCCGGCCGAGCCGGGACCACGGGAGTCGGGCGAGTGGAAACTGGCCCCGCTCCGCGAGGCACAATCCAGGAGCTCAACTTGAAACCACTTCCTCTACCTCCCAACAATGCACAGAGGAATTTCCACAAATCCCACGGCTGCCCTGACTTCCATTTCTAAACTTGGAAAAAGAAATACCAGGACATTCCTTTGTTGTTCCAGCTCACTCGCTGTTTGATCTGGGGTTTTTGCTCCAGCTGAGCCAATTAAAGAATCCCAATTTCCCCTGGGGAAAGAAAAAAAAGCACAAACCAGTAACAAACAATGCGTTTGCTTCTTTGATTTTTAACTAACTGTTTTCAAGCTGAACCAAAACCTGCCACCTCATTTGGGTCCATGTGGTTTGATGCTTAAATAGCATTTTGGCCAGAGAGACGAGTGTGATAGAGGCATTTCAAACTGCATTCCTGCCCTCTGGAAGGAAACACTCCACTGCTGCACTTATTGAATGGGGCTATTTGGGATCACATAAGCAGCTTGAAATACAAACACCCCCAGCCCAAATCCACAGCCAGCACCCACCAGAGTCAGCACAGTCTGACAGTGCCCTGCCAGGCCAGAAACTCCTCGGCACTCACACACTCCTTGGAAACACTTCTGTTCTTATTTCCTATGCATTCGGTCTACTTTTCTACATTTATGGGAATTTCTGTATCTTTTTTATTTTAGTCACTTTTATTTTCAGTGGATTTGCCCTTTCCAGGTGCTGTGCCACCCTATCCTGATCCCGGCTGCCTCGGTCCTCCCTTCCTATCTCCCCCCTTGAGAATGTCAAGGGAGTTTCAGCAGCACCAAGTGTCAGATCCAGGTGTCGGGGATGAACAGCAAAAGTGTTCAAAGGCCACGTGGATGTGGCACCTGGGGACATGGTCACTGGTGGCCTTGGCAGTGCTGGGGGAATGGTTGGACTTGATGATCTCAGAGGTTTCCAGCCTAAGTGATTCCATGGCTTCATCCTGACTCGCAGAGAGTGCAACTGCTAATCCCAAATCCTGGCACCAAAAGTCACCCCACAGCCACCAAACCATGACCAAACTGCAAAGCTGGTGGGGCAGCTCTGGCCTCAAGAGCAAGGAAGCATCTCTTCTTCTGCCAGGAAGAACGAGACACAAACCTTGAAGCGAGGAGGAAGGAGCCGTTCCTGCTGCTCAGCTGGAGCAATTAATCACACGTGTAACGAGACAGGCCGAGGTGGGAAACAGGAGCTGGGCTTGGAGAGGCGGCATGGAGCCAGCTGGAGGGCACAGATGCAGGGAGAGGCGGTGACCCCATCCCCTCACAGAGCTGCTGGCTGCAGACCGTGGCCCAAACCCATCTGTGAGCCCAGCACAACTGGACTGAACCTCCGAGGGCAGATCCAGAGTGGAGACAGACCATCACATCCCCAGCAGCCCACAAAGGAGATGCTGCAGTGCAGCATTAAAGGGATGTTGGGCATCATTAGGGAAATTTTCTTCTCATGCTACAACAGAAGCAAAGCTCAGACCTCTTTTGCTCTTTTTTTTTTTTTTGTAGTATCTTATCATCCAAGAGCTCATTAGCCAGGAATTCCTCACGCTGTTTATTTTCCATTTGTCCGTATGTTCCCCACAAGCCCAGCCTCGTCTCTGTTTTAAGTTTATACTTAGCAGCAGTAATTGGAAAGGATGAACAAAGGCACGAAGGAAGGCAACACACACACAAACAAACTGCCCAGATGTTTTGGATTCCTGCGTTTCCCCAAGAAGCAGGATCCTTAATGTTTTGATCATGTCATCACAGCAGAGAGCTGCAGTCCAGAGTACAACTGGCTCCTCTCTCCTGACTCTTGGCCACAGGGACAGGAATTCAAGCCACCACAAGCGACCCAAATCTGCTCATCCCACAAGCGAAAGTGAAAACCTGGGATGAGCCTGATCAGCACCAATGCCTGCAGTGGGCTTGTCCCAGGAAGGATTTGGGTTCAGACTTTCAAACAGGACCGAGCCAAACTCCTCAATTCACACCACCTGCTCCTAACGTGCACCAAGAGCTCACCTGCCTCCCAAAGCATTATTTGAGCTCTTTGTTATTTCAGTTGTGGTTTTTTTCCCTTTAAGTTTTATGCCAGCTAGAAATCAATTTAAACTTAACCAAAAGAAATCAGCTTTAATAATGACAGGACAAAGGGGAATGGCCTCAAGCTGAGAGAAAAGAAGGTAGATTTACACTAGGCGTTAGGAAGGAATCCTTCCCTGTCAGGGTGGAGAGACACTGGCACAGGGTGCCCAGAGCAGCTGTGGCTGGCCCTGGATGTGTCCAAGGCCAGGCTGGACAGGACTTGGAGCACCCTGAGATAGTGGAAGGTGGCCCTGCCCTTCAGGGGGTGGAATCGGATGAGTTTTAAGGTCCCTTCCATCCCAAACCAGTCTGGGATTCTACATAATACAAAACACGGATTTGCACTCGTTACATTAAAGTGGTCTATGCTTGCTTGCAAATAAGGCCTTGGTTTTCAACACAGCTATTGCAAAACTCTTGGGACAACACCGAGATACTCCACAGAATGGAAAGAATTAAAATAAGAAGTCCCAGGGCCCAAGGAGCCATGGACAGCCCTGACATTCCCATTCTCCATCTTCCCTCCCATGCAGAACACGGAGTGAGAACAGGACAGAAGATTAATGAGAGGAAAATCTGTGACCACAGCAAATAGAGTGACTCATGCCCACTTCGTGGTCTTCCTTTCTAATCTGGAATAGCAATTTACTGCAGGACCAGATTAAATATATTTCTCCTCCTGCTGAGCCTGTGGCTGTGGGGATGCAGCAGCCCACACTGGGAGCACTGGCCACTGCCTGGATGAAGCCAGCCTCAAAATTATCCCGGCTCTGCCTCAGCCATGCACCAGGAACACAGGCTGGGGGTGAGGAACAGCAACACACAGCAAAGAAATCCCTCCTGCTCCCTTTGGTTCCGAAAGGCAGAGTCCTCCAAATGCCACCTCTGCAGGCTGGCAGGAATCAGCTGGATCCAGGGAACTAATTAAAGGGAGAGCACTAAAAGCAGACTAAAGACTGGAAATCATGTTCTAAACTCACATTAGGATCGGAAGGGGAACTTCCCAATTTGATGGCAGAAAGCAATTTACTTCAATTAGCAGGGACAAACCAGAGCAGTTGCTTAATAGGAGCACTGCATCTCCGAAAAAAAGCAGCTCCCTTAATTGCATCCCTTGGCACTTCGGAGCTTCCACAGCCTGCTGTAGGTGAGGTGGGGTGAAAGAACCCCTCAGCTCTTTCTTTTCAAATCTCCTGCTGGGACTGGAGCCCTGTCCCAAAGCAGAGGGCACACACTGGACCAAAGAGGAGATGGCCGAGGGGAAAGGCAGCAGGAAGAGCCTTTCCCTGCCTCCTCCTCCTCCGGCACAGCCCTGCCTGCTCTCTCCTGCTGGCAGCTGGCTCGGGCTCTGCCAACCTACGGATGAGTCATTCCCAGCAGCTCCAGGAAGTTCGGGCCTGTAAAGTGCTTCTTCCTCTCTATTTCCAGCTGGGAGGTTTGGGGTGATGGATCCGGGTCTGATCAAAGCCTGTCACAAACCAGCAGTGCTAAGGACAGGGGGCTCTGGCAGCCCTCACACCTGTCCCCACATCCCAGCCCCAAGTTTATCCCAGTGCTTTGGGGCCACTTTATGTCTTTTGAGACACAGATTGAGAGGGCTGGAAAATTCCTCCAAGAATTCAGGAGCTATTTTTCTCCAAACAGACTAAAACCAACGAAAGACACTGACACAAACACTCACACAATGCAGGAATTAAGAACAAGGGACTCATCCAGAAGTCCCAGTACAGAGTTCTGCATCCCAGGCCACCAGAAACCACTCCCTAGGAGACATTTAAAACTGAAACACCTGCCCAGGCTGAGCAGCTGCCCCTGTGGGGCCAAGTAACCCCCTCTGGGACTGGGGAACCTCTGCCCACCCACAAAAACACCCTGGCACCAGGAAACAGCACCAGGATCTTTGCTTCCCAATCCCAACTTTACTTAATCAGTGCAAGATCCAACCCCTCATCTCTCTCCTCAGGGAACTGAATGAGAATTTGCCCTTCCAGGCTGCGTGGTCCCTCTGTGGCCAGCCCCAGGTCTAATCCTAAAGCCAAGGGTCAGTCTGAGAAGGGACCTGTCCAGCTCCATCAAGAGCTGCACCACCCAAGCCTTGTTCCGCCCAACGGGACAAAGCCCAGTGCTCCACGCCAGCAGGAGGACTTTGTGCTGCTCTCACTTACCTCGGGGAGCTGGGAAACCAAGCAGTAACTCAGGCGAGTCCTCGCACAAACCAGGAGCACATTCCATGGCAAAGGACGGTGCTGGCACAGGTTTCAGCTTATCTGGGGTCCCAGAGCAGGGTTGGGGTGCAGGGGAGATAGGTTTTCCCCTAGAGAAATCTCCCGTGACCTGCTGTAGGCACAGGAGCCCCAGAACAAGGAACACCTGCCCAGGGCTGGGGCTTTTGGGCACCACCACCCACTCGCAGCTGTGGGAGGGAGTGGGAAGTGATTGCAAACACATCGCAGCTGCCCCGGGAGCACCGAGGGCTCAGGTGGGGTGGCTGCAGCTACTCCCTTCTCCCCATTCCTGGAAGTGTCCGAGACCAGGTGGGACAGGGCATGGAGCACCCTGGCACAGTGGAAGGTGTCCTGTGGCAGGGCGTGGAATGAGATGAGCTTTAAGGTCCCTCCCAACCCGAATCATTCTGGGATTCTGTGATTTTTTGGCTGCTCCATGCTCCTGTTGGGAGTGGCAGAGCCAGTGGCATGAGTCCCATCTGCCGTGGCAGTGCTGTCCAAGAGCCCCCAGCACCACCCCAGGCTCCTTTGGGCACCGGAGCCTCCCTCAAGGAGGCAGCAGGAGGGTGGACTCAGCTCCTTCATCCCGTGACACCCGCAGCAGGATGGGCTGTTTTGGGACAGGATGATGCTGCACAGGGGGAGCCATGTGCCACCACCTCGCTACCAGCCCAGGAGCTGTGTCTCCATCCCATGCAGCAGAGTTTGGCAAACCTCGGGACAGCCCCGACTTCCATCCGGCCGCAGCTCAGGGGCTGCCTCGGCCTGGGAATAAACCCTCCAAACGAAACCCGGGGCACGGTAACGCACTCAGATCCCTTCAATCGAGCTGCTACGGTGGTGTGCGGGGGCTGGCAGAGAGAGGAGCAGGAACAACGATCCCAAAAATATTAAAATGACACGATCTGCAGGCAAAAGTTACCGGCGGCGTCGCGGTGAGGATGGGCAGGGAGGGATGGCCCCACGCTCCCGCTGCATCCCGGCCCCGCCGAGCTTGGCCTTTGCACATCTGCAACCCCTTTGCTTTCCTTTATTCTTTTTTTTTTTTTTCCTCCTCACAGATCACTTTAGAAGTCCAGCTTAGGGCATAATTAGCAAAGCAGTTAAAGTGGCGACCTGGCGAGGGCAGTGACCTTCGGCAGTGGCAGGAAGCGGCAGCCGTGGGTGGGCTGGGGGGGCACAACACCCGCCGGGCGCCCAGGAATCAGCACTGCCTCGTAAAATCTCCTCCTCCGTCCCCAGCACGGCCTCGGTGCCTTCATCTGCCCGGAGAAAACGGGCATTTCGGTGAAATTGTGATGCTGAGCTCCTGTCCCGTGGGCCGCGCTGGCACCACTTGCTCACGCACACGATGCCCCGTCCTTGCTCTGTCCCACAGCACCAGGGACGGCCCAACATCCGTGACCAAGGGCTTCCCCAGCATCAGCCAGCCCCCAGCACCCACCCGTGGCCACGGCACTGTCCCCGCTCTCCCTCAGCACTGTGGGGCCACGGGGCTGCGTTTCCACGCGGGGCCGTCCGAGCTCCCTTATCACCACCACGACCTTTGCTGGTCACAGATTAGGGGCTGGAGCCACTTGGATTTGTTTGATTTCTGTTGATGGTTATTAGGCAGAGGAAGTGCCAGAAGGGATTTTGACCTCGAGTTTAAACCTACTCCAATTAGAGCCACTGAGCCTTTAATTACCACGCTCCGGCCACTTTGGTTAAAGCAACAACAAAAACAAACACAATCTGGTGGAAGATGGGCTTTCCTTCTCATGGCTCCTCTGAGCTGCCACCTACTTTGTCCCTGTGCTGTGTGACTATGGCACGGGGCATTCTGGCCCACCGAGCCCCTCATGCTGCCTCCGGAGCCAGCGGTGACACCACTCCGAGGTGACTCCGAGGTGGCTCCTACCTCCTCCACAGGCAGATCTGATTCCTTCCAGCACATCCTGTTCTCTCTTCAGCTGAGCCTTCTCCCCTCGGGTTGCTTTTTGGTCTTTCACGGAAACTGGAAATCACATCTCAAGATGCACTTCTTACTGGTTTGGGTTGGAAGGGACCTCAAAGCCCACCCAGTGCCACCCCTGCCATGGCAAGGACACCTTCCACTGTCCCAGGCTGCTCCAAGCCCCATCCAGCCTGGCCTTGGGCACTGCCAGGGATCCAGGGGCAGCCAGAGCGCCTCTGGGCACCCTGTGCCAGGTCTCCCCACCCTCCCAGGGAACAATTGCTTCTCAATATCCCATCTAACCCTGCCCTCTGGCAGTGGGAAGCCATTCCCCCTACCCTGTCACTCCGTGCCCACGTCAGCCGTGCTGGGGAGTCTGAGCTCCCTCCCCACCACGGCACAGCAGCTCCGCGGTCGTGTCTGCCCTCCACAGCACCCAAAGCCTCCACCCCCAGCCCAGCTCTCAGCGAAGGCCAGAGGTATTTGCTTGGTCACTGCAGGTGGCCACAGCCCTGCCACTGACGTGGTGTGAGGTGGCTGAGCTGTCACAGACCCAAAACAAGCATTTGAGCCTGGAGCCGGCGTGATCCCACACCCAGCACAGCGAGGCTCCTCCAGACCCCGTCACCCACCCGTCCCTCCCCGCGCTCCCAGAGCCTCTGTCTGCGCAGGAACGTGGAGCTGGAGGTGTCTGCAGCTTCAGGCCAGCGCAGGAGGAGGAACAGGAATGCCAAATATTCCAGTTCTCTGGATATTCAAGCCCAGATAAGGCCCAGATACCAGGAGAGCAAACACGAGGCTGATCGACCAAGTTTGGGCAAATGTGATTCAGAGTTCCCCAGTGCTGCAGATTCTGCCTTGTAGGATAAAATTCCTAATTCTGTGTTCACCTACTCCTGTTTAATGAGGAATCTGTGGAACCTCTATCCATCTCTGTCAGCCCCAACTGCTTATTTGTGGGGACTGTACATTTGAGAAGTTCAGCTGTGAACCAAAACCAGTGTCATGGGTCAGCGAAGTCATCAAACTACCAAAAAATCCAAAAAACCCCCCAAAATGGAATCACCATTTCCTCACAGGCTTGGTTACAAAAAAGATGGACACCTTGGAGATTTGTGTTACTCCTTCCACAGAAAGCAATGGAATTCCTCCAGATAATCTGTTTGTCATTGATAACCAGGTGCAATAACACATCAAAACTCAATTAAACATTGTCCTACAGCAACAATTGCTACAGAAGTGACATTTATTGATGTTCTGCTGTATTTACAGGTTGAACATAGTAAAACTCCAAAGTGAATGACCACTTGGCAGAAAGCACAGGAGTGCACATTAAATCTACATTTCCAATGCATCAGAGTCTCTGCTAACACAAATTATAAAAGCAAGAATTACAGGTATGTTAGGAATTGTCTCAAAAGTCCCAAGCCAAAGAAAAAAAAAAAAAAGGCCTTTGTTTTGCAAGATCATTTTTATACAAAGTTGCAACGTGATCTTTCAGTTTTACACTACGGACTTGTTCCGTGAAAACCCTGGAGAGCCCAAAAACGTGGTGGTGCGAAAGGAAAGGATACTACAACACCGAGAATAAAGACTGTTAAAAGTTAATACTTGTACCACCTCTAAATTCCCTGTGACACCTGGGAGTCTGGGCTGCAGCGACCCCTTTTCCTCCACATGCCCCGGATGCTGCGGGACTGCAGGAGCACAGCCACCCGTGCTGTCACCTCAGCGCCTGAGCCACCCCTGCGCTGCCCGCGTGCGGCTGGGCAGGGGACAGGGGGACAGGACACGGGGGACAGGGGTACGGGGGGGACAGGACACGGAGTACAGGGGTACAGGGCGGACAGGACAGGACATGGGGTACAGGGGTACGGGGGGACAGGACATGGGGTACAGGGGGTGGACAGGACATGATGTACATGGAATACATGGGCTGGACAGGACATGGAACACATGGGATGGACAGGACACAGAGGACATGGAACACACAAGATGGACAGGACACAGAGGACATGGAACACAGGGAATACATGGGATGGACAGGACACAGAGGACATGGAACACACAAGATGGACAGGACACAGAGGACATGGAGTACATGGAACACATGGGATGGACAGGACATGGAATATATGGAGTTACATGGGTTGTACAGAACACGCACACAGGCTGTACAGCACATGGCACATGTGGACTGTACAGGACATGCTGTTACACGGGCTGTACAGGACACACAGCACACGGTGTCACACTGC
>VWPU01002528.1:0-24526 GCA_013398955.1 Callaeas wilsoni | reverse complement strand
CGCTGCTCCGCGGCCGGGCCGCGGGCTCGGGGTGGCCGCTGGGGATGCGGATGGAGCCGGGGCAAGGCTGGGGATGAAGCCGGGCGGGCTCGCTGGCTGCCCGGGGAAGGATGACCCGGCGGAGGGAGCGCGGCCGCCGAGGCCTCTGCCCGGGCGGCGGCCGGAGCTCCGCGGACACGTGGAGGGGGGTGCGGGGTGGGTGTGGGGTTTGCTCGCTCCTTCTCTGCGGCCGGGACCTTGTGTTCCTCTGTGTCACCGGGGAAAGGGGGGCAGCGAGCAGAGCTGGGGGCTGCGCGGAGCAAGGGTGGTCCCTGCTCGGCCGGGGCAGAGGCGGCATCTCCCCTCCAGAATCTCTCCCGTGGCTGTGGTCAGCGCTTCGCCCGTCCCCCTTCACCTGCACCGACCCCAGGGGCTGCCCGCCCTGCAAGGCACCTCGGGGGGCGATGCAATCTTTTAATTTCCCCCCTTCGCCCCCCATGGTGCCGGTCGTGCATGGGGGTGCCCTTCTCTGCCCAACTTTAGGGTAGCAGGAGCGGCAATTCTGCAGCAAATGCTGACTCACAGCGGCAGAACGACCTCCTGGCTGCCGTGCCGGGAGGGGCTGGCCCTTGGCAGCGGCAGGTGGGAGCGGAGCGGGGCGAGGGCTGCGGGGACGGGGCAGCCGCCCGCCGGGGCAATGCGGGTGTTCCCGGCAGGCTGCTACACCCAAACTGCAGCGCAGGGCAGCCTGACGGCTTATCAGCGTTTTATCTTAGTTGTTCCATACAATGTGTCTGTCTGTATCTGTTTAACCTCGCTAGGTCACTTTCTTTCTCAATAGGAAAAGAAAATTGCTTCTTTTTTCCCTTCTTATTTAAGAGCAGTAAAACCAGCTCCGCAGCTCATCAGCGCTCGCATGCAGGGCAGCACGTTCTACCTGTGTTTTTAAGAGGCGTTTTGGAGAGGATGAATAGACCCGTGAAATATTTCTTGCTAAGGAAACTGAATGTGGGCTGGTACAGGAGAAGGATGAGCCTTAGATCTCCCGGTTGATCCGTGTTTGGAGGGGGATCCCTTTTTCTCTTGGAGGATGGCATAACCCAGCTGCTGTGCCTCAGCCCGGTGTTTTAAGCATGTGTCTCTGAGTACCCTATTGATTTTTGGACCGGTGTTGCTGCTGCAAGGGGGAAAAAATCCAGCTGTAACAGGGGAGGGATGGTGAGAGAGGATGCAATCTCCTCCAGTGGGAACCAAAGCTGGATTGTTCTTGCAGTACAGCTCCCGGTGACTCAAACACGCTGGGTTTGTCTGTTCTCTGATGCGTGGGTCTGCCTCTCTGTAGTTGTCCCAATAACATCGTGTCTGGTGCTGCTGAACTGTTATGTCTCTGAACACTGTGTCTCAGGCCCACAAGGTAAAAGCAATGATTACAGTACAATACTCCACAGTGGCTCTCAACTTCAAAGTGAAAATACTTAAGAGCAGCAGGCTGCCTTAGGAGAAAAATAGGGAAGTGGTCCTTTCTAGCAAGGGAGATGTACCAACTGGCTTTTCCTGGCTCTCAGCTTTGATTTCCCCTCTTCCAGTGACTGCTGGCTGCTAAGAAGCCTCTGTACAGTGCTGCTCATTGAAGGGAATCCAGCAGATCGCTACAAAGTTGGTGGGAAAAGGCTGCAAGAAGTATGCTGGCAAAAAACCCCAAGCAACAGGGAAAGAGGACCTGGGACTTGTGCCCACATCCCCTCAGATTCACGTTTGGTGCAGCTGCGAGGCGGGGATGTGGGGGGCTGTCCCTTACCTGAGTGGTGGCAGTGCCCCGTGCCTGGCACGCTCCAGGAAAGCAGCGCTGGGGCCGATGTGGTTTCCTTAGCTAAGGCCTTGCCTGCAGCCAAAATCCAGCCCAGGGGCTACCGTGCTGGTGTGCTGGCTCTGGGTGAAAAGTGAGTGCTAGCAGCAAAGTGAAGCAGGCACCTTTCCCACTGGGAAAGCGACAAATCCATCCGACTTGCCTTGACACCAATCGAGGGTTGTTGTTGCAACACACCACTTTGGCAGCACACCAGCCCAAAGATAACGGAGGGAATTTGCCTTCCAAGGTCCCCCCCTCCAGCTCCTCCCACTGCTGCTTTTGGAGCTGACATGGGGATAGTAGGCTCCACAGTTCCCTCCATCCCTCTTGGTGTACCAGCAGGGTCAGGCTCTGGAAGGATGGGATCATGTTTTGTAGCTTGCCACGACGTGTGGTGCCCTGGGGAAGGTGGTGTTGGAAGCAGCCAGCCCTCCCAAAGAGCTGGGGTTGTTTGGCTGGTATTCCTTAAAGGCAGATCTTGTGAGAACTCAAGTCCAAAGGCTCAGTGCTCTTCCCTAGTGAGCAAAAGAGGCTTGAGCAACTTTGGCTACTAAAATAGGAGTAGAACCCTGAGTGCTTTCCTGGTTTTTAGCTCTGGAAAGAAATCTGGACTGTGCTGGGAGCACAACTGGGGAGCCGGAGAGGTCCTGGGCAGTCTGGGATGCCGCAGCCTCTGCGAGGGCAGTGCAAGCTGCACAGTGGCTGCTTTGGGTCAGCCTAGCTGGGACAGGCTCTTCACAAAAGCATGCTGTCCCCTGAAATCCAAGCACTGGACAAAGCTTGCTGCAGTTTCCTGGGATGGAGATGACTTGGCATTAAGACCCCCATCCTATGTCAAACCTGAAGAGGACTGCAACTGCCTCATTTCCTCAGAGCTATTCCCAAGGCTGGTTGTCGCATTTTCTTTCATCCTACCTGTTCTCGCTTCTGCTGGAGTTCTCGTTTCCCTCTTACACCCGTGGCCTTTGTGCTAACAGCTTCTTCCCTTGCTCCTGCAAGAGATTCCTGACTACCAAGGACTCTGCAGCATTCAAGGCAGGCAGCCAGGCTGCGGGCTGGAGGAAAGTTCAGCAAACGGACTGCTAGGATGAGCTGGGAACTGTTGGGATACCTCCTTCAGCTCTTCTTCTGTCCTCACTTCAGCTTAGCTGCTGGAACCCTGCAGCTCTGCCAGCAGTGCTGGAGCAGCTTGCTCCCAGCAGCGGTGGTGGCATCTGGTGCTGGGGTGGCTGCAGGCATGGGGAGAGCTCTTTGAGCTCAGGCTGAAGCATTAATTGTTGTCCCCATGTGAAGTGAGGTGCTGATTGCTGCCTTCCAACAGGAGCTTGTAAGAAAAGACAGATTTTTTGAAAGGGCTGATTGCTTTGGTTGGCTGTTCAACCCTCAAATTATAGTGAGGGCTGAATACGGGTGCCACTGCAGCCCTGTAGTTACATCATTTGGGGCTTGAGTTAGCACATCAAGTTTCCAATGTCTGTTTGAACATGCAGCCTCAGAGTTTCCAGCCTGCAGAGCACCAAGATTGCAGCCCGTGTTCAGCCAGGTGTGCTCTTCACTTCCTCCACTAGGCACTTGGAATACTGGGAAGGCTGGCTGAGGCTGGAAGAGGAGGCTGGAATTGCCCATCCAGGGTGGGACAGCCAGTGTTTGCCCCCAGGGAAGGAGTGCTCTGGGCTGCATGAGGCAGTTCCATCTCTGCCTGGAACTTCATTTGTGACAGAGCTCAGCCTTCTACCACAGCAGGGGCTGGGGGTCACTGCCACCATGTCACCACCTGGATGGCTGGCAAAGAAGCCCAGGGGAGATCTGGGAATGGCTCTCCCACAGGAGGGGGACTAACAGGAATTGCAGCAGCCCTCTGCCGGTTCAGCACCATTTCCTGGTGACGTTTGTCCGTGGCTGGCAGGAGCCCTGCATCACAAGGTCTGACTAGTTAAACACTGGTGTCAACGTGTGCTAGAGACTCGTCAAACTTTCTAGTAGAACGTTGTTCTGTGCCAGCCCTGATCAGACTGATCCACAGGACGTTTTGATGGGTCAGCCCTTTCCTGTTACTGATGGAATACGTGCTCATTATGGAGCCTGCTTACCATAGTCCCATGGGCTCAGCCAGCTCTGGGCTATGGAGTTTGCAGCAGGGGCTCGAGAAAAATATCCTGTGCCTAAAACCAGAGGATTGGGAGGGATTGTGTTAGAGGGTTTGTTTTCCTCCCTGCATGTAATCTGTGTTTAGAGCCTCTGTGTGTGCCTGTTTATGCTCCAGCCCGGGATTGCTGATCACATGCACAGTGTCCCAGGGTGAGTGAATAGAAACCTGGCTATCCCACTCTGCTCTGGCTGGCCTGTGGCTCACAAAGGGAAAGGCAGGGATGGTGAACCTGCCTGGGAATGCTCTGGGTGGAGGCCCAGGCTTTTAGTTCAAGAATATTAAGCTTCCAGTCCTGGTGTTGCCATATGTATGTGCTCCCATTAGGACTGGAAAGGATGGTGTGGGTCATGAAGTGGCTGTTTGCAGTCACAGGCAGACATTTGATAGATGCTCTGGGACCCTTCCCAATCTGGTGTCTGTTCTGTGTGTCATCCCAGTCCAAGCACTTCCTGGTACTTTATAGTTACCACATCCTTCGGGAAGAGACCAACATCTGTAACTCGTGTGCTGCAGGAGATAAGCTGGAGATGAAGGCAGCATGCTATAGAGGATAGCAGAGAACCGAAACAAATAATTACAGTGGTTCCTTGTGTTTGATCTGAGGGAAAATCCTGTCAGACCACAAAACTGGAGACTGTTTTATCCACAAAGGTGTGTTGAGGACACCCCAACCGGGCTGCTGCAGATGCAGAGCCATCGCCAGCTCCTGCCAAGCCCGCTCGCAGTCAGATCCTTCAGGAAGGGCGTTACGGCAGTGGTGTCCCCTGAGATAACCTCTGGGCTCCTCTCCCTGGTGGGATGTGACTGCTGCAGTCTGTCCTTGCTCCTGGTTGTGCTGTGGGCCAAGGGCATTGCTCTGCTGGGGAGGACTGTCCTCATGAGCAGCCTGCAGTAGTGGCAGCAGGCTGTGCCTTGCTTTCCACACTGGAGCCCAGCATGTGCCTCTCCTTTTGGCACAACCCTCTTCCTCCTCCCGAGGGATCTGGCAGCTTCAGTGTTTCTTTAGGGCTGGGAT
Organism: Callaeas wilsoni; assembly: GCA_013398955.1. Classification (NCBI taxonomy): domain Eukaryota; kingdom Metazoa; phylum Chordata; class Aves; order Passeriformes; family Callaeidae; genus Callaeas; species Callaeas wilsoni. The sequence goes on along the minus strand of VWPU01002528.1, from coordinate 19,534 downwards.
CACTTGATCTGGCTAAGTCACTTCTGCTGGGTGTCTCATCTAGAGTCCCTGGGAACATGGGAGGTCCTCCCTGCAGCGGGAATGGGAACTTAAACATCTCTCTGCAGTACCAGGTTCCTTGGGGACGGACAGACTGCTCTCAGCGTGTGGATTTTAGCATATCCACCTGCACGAGGCTTAGGAGCTCCTGCTAGCCCAGGACAGGCCTTGCCAGGGGCAGAAGCGCTGCCACAACAAACCTGGGGCTGCAGGCATCAGCTGTGTCCTGCCTGGCCCCTTCTCATGATGGTTCCTGGTGGTTGACTGTGGCACTGCCCACCAGCTTTCTCCTTAATACCCATCGGAAGTCGTAATTCACTGGTCAGAGCTACCCAAGAGGGACTGCGGGATAATCTGCATAATAATGTCAGGGAATTAGTCAACTCCTGAAGAATATCTGAGCAGCTGGCGATAGGCCATGAGTGAATGTGAATTAAATATGTAATTAATATATTCCAAAGAAATGTCAGGGGTAGGCCTCCAAACACCCGTCTGTTGAGTTTTTTCCCCTGTGTACCACCTCCCTCATTTTGGGAAAATATGTTGGATTTCTTCCCCAGGTGCCCTCTGCATCTTCCCTTCCCAGCAGAATAAAGCTGTACTTCTTCCTTGAACACTGGCTGCTTGTGTGCTTCGTTCAGAGTAGGAGTCCTGCAAGGGGAGCTGCAGCTGCTTCTGTTCAGGAATAACCTCTTGGAGCTCTCGCAGTGCTGTGCTGATACCTTCCTCTCCACGAGCTGAGAGGTGTGGGTTGCTTTGCACAGCTTTCCCAGGGAGCAGCTCGAGCACAAAGCCTGGGGGAGTGCAGCTCCGGGGGTTTGCTCCAACCTGAAGCCGAGTTCCCCTCGCTGCAGTGTGTGGGAAGTCATGACCGATGGCATGCTTGGAAAGTCCTGCTTCAGTTCCATGTGGCTACCATGGGAAAGGTCTGCTTGGCAACCACGGAGGCTCAGAGGCTGCTGGGTCCTAGCTATATTTAGTTTTAACCGAGTTCTGGAGGAGGAGAAGGCTTTTGCTTGAGGAAGCATCCTGTTGCTGGGAGTTCGCTGCGGCTGAATCACCGTCAGTGTTCGCTTTGGCTTATGGCAAGGTGTGCATGGATGAGGTGGATATGGAGAAGGGGCTGAGCAGAGACAAGGAGCTCTGGCAGAGCTCTCGTGTTCCTGCAGATAAGATGGGTCATGTAAGGCATAGCTGGTGATGGGCTTCAAATCCTACAGCTTGTGTACTGACATCACGTCGCCTTTCTCAAGTCATCCTCTGCACTCCTGGCTTTCTTGGAGAAGAAACAATTGTCTTCTTCCCTGAGAGAAGCAGTTAGGAATTGGCTAAAGAAGGAATCTGAGCCCAGGCTGCCCCTTCAAGCGGGTGCTAAGTGCATGTTGTCAGCATGTGTCCCCTGCATCCACACTGGTCACCAGTCATGCTCTGTTCTTGCTCTTACTGGGCATCTGTGGGTCTCCTCAAAACCTGACTGTGCTAATTTCCAGTTACTGGTGGATCTTTCATGGTCACACGTGTCTGCTGTGCTGCTCTGGGAGAAGAGGGTTTAAGCAGGGAATATGTCATTTATTTGGGGGGACACTTCCTGAGGCTGGGAGTTTCTGTTCCCATTGTGTAGGGGAGTTTCCAAGCTCTGTGTTTCTGGTTTTTCTTCCCCCTTAGCAGTGGGTGTTTATCAACCAAGGGGAAAAACTGCCTGTCCAGCTGTGGGAGTTGTTCAGATTGGCATCAGGGACTGCCCCTCATGAGACGTTGTTGTTCCTATCACAAATGATAGTGAGAAAAGGAAAAATCTTCTCTTGGACCTCACTGAGGTTCGCTGCCCTACAAAGGCAAGCTGAACATGCCCTGTCCCCCACTGTCCCCAGGTCCTGCTGCACTTAATGCAGGTGTAATATGTGAGCAGTGCCTGGCCCACACCTGCAGGACCAGGGTGACACGTGTGCCTCTTCCCAGAGCAGGGAGGTGACATCCTCTCTCACCCAGGCAGTATGGAATCATGAAACTGAGCTTGGTCCTGAGAGCAGGATGTCCTTGTGGATGTCTTTCTCCACCACTTCTGCCAGCTCTCCAGAGCCCACCAAGGAAAAGGGAAGGGTCCATAGTGTCTGCTGGGTTGCTTTTTCCAAGAGGCACCATCTGCCCCAGAGCCCTGGATGGCAAATGCAGCTGGGATACAATCTGTTCCTCGTCTGGAAACCTGGAGGGAGGACATGTTCCTGTCTCCAGCTGCTTTGGGCTACTTTCTCCTTGGGCTTTTCTCACCATCAGGTGTCTCAAATTGTGAGGTATGGAGCTAGAGGGTGATTTTCAGAGCTGGTGGAAGCTCTTTTTCACCTTCCAGAATCCATAGACCAGAGATTAGTGTGCATAAGGCAGAAGGAAGGCTGCCATTTGTCTGATGCTCTCAAATGATTTTATTGCCAATACGCATGCTGAGGTACAAGGGGAGAGGGTGAATGAAATCCATGTGTTGCTTTCACTGATTCAAAGGAAAGGAGGTCTGCTCCCTCCCCTGGGCTGGGAAAAGCAGTTTCTGGTGCAGATCCACACGGAATCTGGGGATGTGTCTGGGTGGCTGTGCTGAAAGCTGGTTTGTTCCTAACGGCAAAGGGCCTGGGAAGTTTGGTGTCCTCGGCAGCTGTGGCCAAGGCTGAACGCTGCTGTGCCGTGTCCCGTTGCCGCACGGGAAAGCAGCGGTGTCCGGGGGAGTGAGCGGGCAGGAAAAGTGGAAGAGAGGCACTGAACACACCCTGGTTTTGCGGAACCTATGGGATACAGCTGGATAAGCACTAGGGCTGGCGCAGGCCTGAGAAGGATGCGGGGAGTGGGAAAACAGAGGAAACGGAGAGCGGGCTCTGGGGCAGATGGTGCCGAAGGGCAAGTGAGTGGCACGGACTTGCAGGGCTTTGTTCTGGGTGGGAGCAGCTTGCTGCAGGGCAGGGCTGCCAGTGTGGCTCGGGAAGCGAGACTTGCCCACTGGGAGAGGCAGGAGAAGAAGGTGGGATGCTCAGGAGACCCCATCCATGACCCAAAACCCAGACTGGTGCCCAGGGCTGCCCGGCCTGCTGTGGGTCAGCTGGAGCCGGTTCTCTCCGCAGCAGAGCTGTGTGTGAGCCTCTCCAGCCGGGCTGGGGATGACTCACAGCCCAGTGGTCACAGCCAAGTCAGGTCAGCCTGGCCTGGAGAGAAGAGACGGTCTCTGGAGACGGGAATGCTGTCAGATCTTCCAGCTTCTCAGGCAAACAGCCTTGCCCTCTGCCTGCTGGAGTGACCTCCTCTGCCAGGCACGCATTCCCCTCCCTGTTCCCTCTCACCAGTGCTGCCTTCAGCTCTGCAGCTGGAGCTTGCCAGCCAGGTATGGAGCAGATGGTTGAGCCATCCGGGAGGTGGGAGCATGGAAAGAGCCACTGGCAGGCTGTGGTAGGCAGGTTGGGGCAAGCACGCTGCTCTTTGCAAGGCGCAGGGCTGGGCGGAGCGCTCGTGGTGACCGGGGCCAGGAGCAGCTCCCTGGCTGGGCATCTGCAGCACGTGTGATTCCCGTGAGTCGGGGCTCGTGGGAATCTTGCTTTGGCACCCGGAAGAGCTGCTTTGCCCCAAGCAGTGGATGCCATGGGGCAGGAGCAGAGCGCTCCCCAGTCAGCCTGGCCTTGGCTCGTGCTGGCTGCCAGGCAGTGATGCAGCTACCACCAGTGCACTGCACAGCGGCCAAGGACTCCCGTGACTAAGGAGAAGGGACTGCAGCAGGCTTTGGGATTCGTCCCCCAAGATGTGCTCTGGGTCGTGTCGCAATGGCGGCCACGCAGCCGGTGCCTGCCCTGGTGCCAGCAGAGCCGGTGCCAGCCACCCTCTCCCAGCCTGCTCCATGTGGAGTGCGAGGTGCCCGTTCCCTGTGCCAGCAGCGTTCGGCAGCCAGGGCCACGTGGCTCCTCAGCTGCTGACTCCGCAGTGCCCTGAGCCCCACTGTGCCAACAGGCACCAGGATATGCTCTCTCCTCCCAGCCCTGGCAGCTGTGGCAGAGATCCCTGATGAAGTCCCACGGCTCACTTCCTCGTGTCTTCTCATCCTGGGCTTTGTTTGCTCTCCCTCTGAGGACTCTCTCGTGCTGCAGTGGGGTTTCTGGACTGGAGCAGAGCTGGGGGAGCCGAGGCTGCTTTCTCAGGGAGGAGGCTCAGCCCTAGTGCCCCATGCAGCTCTGCTCTGCGGGGAACTGCCTGGCAGGCTGGAGTGCCTGGGGCCCCTGGGCATGTGGCTGAACCCAGGCAGGAGCCGACTGTTCTTCTGCTGCCACTTGTGCCCAGAATAGGAACTGTGGGCAGGCTGTAGGGGCGGTGGAGAGGGTGGCAGGCAGCAAACTTGGTGCTGCTGTCACACTAAAGAGTACCATGGTGATGCCTCTGGAACACTTTTCCCTCAGTGGCTTTGGGCTGTGCCTTTGGGAAAACCACAGGCTTTTGGCTGGAGGTCCAGCAAGCAGGAGTAGATGTTAGCTGGGGACATCTCCCCTGTGCCACTTAGATGTGACTTGCTGCTGATGTGCTTCCTCTGCTCTTCCTTTCCCAGTCGTCAGTGTGCTCCAAGATCGTCCAGCTGCTGGGCCAGAACGAGGTGGACTATCGCCAGAAGCAGGTGGTGATCGTGAGCCAAGACAGCTTCTACCGCGTCCTCACCTCGGAGCAGAAATCCAAAGCGCTCAAAGGCCAGTTCAATTTTGACCACCCAGGTGAGCGGAGAGCAGCGCTGGTGCTCTGCCGTGCAGTGTGGGGAGAGGGCTGGAGTGGGACCCCCAGCTCCAGCAGCAAAGGGCCTGCGTGGGCACTGGGGCTCTGAGTCCACATGGGACAGGAGTGGGTGGCTTGGTTAAGCTCTTGTGGAGCTGGGTACATCCCCGGCAGGGTGGCTGGGGCCACTTGTGTCCCCCTCTGCCCCTTCTCTCTTGGGATGAGAAAGAGCAGGTTGTAAACCCTCAAACTCTTTAAGACCCTCCTCTTCCTGCCAAAACATCCCCCAGTTCGAACAAGGTTTTCACAGAATCATCGAACAGTTTGGGTTAGAAAGGACCTTAAAGGTCATCTTGTTCCAATACCCTTCACTAGAGCAGCCTGCAGAGGAACAGATTGGTTTTTGGTGCAGCTGAGTCAGGCCCAGAGAGATCTGGCCTGGCAGAGTCCCTGGAGCCAGCAGCTCCGTGTCCCTCCTTCAAGGAGGGAACCAGCTGTGCAGCTGCTCTGCAAACCCGTCCACCGAGGGGGCCCTGCCCTGTTACTACAACAGGGGCTCTTTGAACCATCTCGGGGCTTGGTGGGGAAATTCCAGAGCTGCTGTCCCTTCGTCCCCATGAGGACAATGGCCAGAGGCAGTGAGCACTGAGCAAACAGAGCCCTGTCTGTCCGGCAGCTCAGTGCTGGAACACTGCTCCAGTCTCTCCAAGGGCTGGAGCCCTGGAGGAGATGCCTTCCTGCGCCTGGGCTGTCAGCACTGCTGTACAAGGACGGTATTGATCTCTGCAGGCCACATCCCAGGCTGGTGCAGAGCCACGGAGCCCCGTGGCTCCGGGACAGCTGGGCCTTGCCTCGTCCCTGGGGAGGTGCAGGGCTTTCCTGCCAGGTCTGCGCGTCTGTCTGTCCCCAGCACCAGGTGCCAACCACTCTGGCTTGGGCGAAGCTCAGCATCTGGTGGGTGGGAGAGGTTGCAAAGCTGCCTCGGGTAACATTTCCTCTGTCCTCAGATGCCTTTGACAACGAGCTGATCGTGAAAACGCTCAAAGAGATCACAGAAGGGAAGACGGTCCAGATTCCTGTCTATGACTTTGTCTCCCACTCCAGGTCTAACAGCTGCTCCTGCCTTGCCGTGCCTCTGCTAACGTCCCGCGGCGCCGCTCGCAGCCCTGCCCTCCCTGGCTCCTGCCCTCTGCTTGGGTGCCTAACCTGCCAGCACAAAGTTTCCATCCTAACTCCTCCAGCCCCTGGGTCAGAGCATCCTGGGCAGATACAGGCGCAGGCCGAGGGTCTGGAAAGCTGCGTAGCTGTGCAGCAACACCCAGGCATCAGTGCAGGGGGGTTACGACCCTCCTTGTCTTCCCCCATCCACACCTGCTCTCCCCATAAACTCAGTGTTTGCAGCTTTAACAAGTGCTCCTGGCAGCGCCGGGAAAGGAGGAGGACGACAGTTCTTGCTCCTGTAACACTCCCCTTGCACGTGTTCAGCTTGTTTTTGCATGCCCGCGTTGGTCGTGGATGGTGTGGCTCTGCTCCGTTTCCCACAAGAGTCGTGTGCTGTCAGGGAAGTGCTGCCTGCTTCCCAGGGAAGCAGAGCTGGCCGTGCAGGTTCCCGTGCATAGGCTTTCCCGGGCTTTCTGGCTTGGCACATAACACTTGGGAGCAGCAGCTGGCCGAGGTAGGGGGAGAAGGGCTAGCGTGCTTCCTGCTTTGCTGTTTATCCTTCCAGGAAGCGTACGTATGCCTTGGATTCCCTTCACGGCGGTGGGGTAGGTCTGCCCTCTCCTCGGTCGCCCCCCTGGTGCAGCAGTGGTGTCCCAGGGTTGGAGCAGTGCTTAGGAGCACCGCTGTCCCCCCCCCACCTGTCTTTTGTTCCCCAGCCTCCCCCAGCACGTTTTGACTGTGCTTCCCCCTGCCAGGAAAGAGGAGACGGTGACCGTGTACCCTGCCGACGTGGTGCTCTTCGAAGGCATTCTGGCCTTCTACAGCCAGGAGGTGCGGGATCTCTTCCGCATGAAGCTCTTTGTGGACACGGACGCAGACACCCGGCTGTCCCGCAGAGGTGAGGCAGGGACAGAAGTCCCCCTTAACTGATCTGGGCAGCTGGTCACAGAGGCAGGTGACGGTGACCAGAGCAGAACTGCAGTTGGCACAAAGCTGCAGAGAGCTGGGGAGCTTTCCCTCCGCAGTGCAGAGTGTCACTAGGGCAGCTCGTGGCGGCGGTAGAGCACCTTGCTCCGTGTCCCTTGGGATTCAGTGGGATTTTTGCTGCCTTGGCTGGGATTCCTCCTTTGATGTACGCAGCACTGTGGCTCCCGAGCGTGCCGTGTCCTCGCGTGGCCCCGTGGCACCAGCCCAGTGCCAGCAGCTGAGCAGCAGCTGCTGCCAGTCAGCAGATGCCAGCAGGGAAGGGTGCAGTGGGCAAGGCAGAGCATCTGGACAGTTCAGTCAGAAGGCAGTGCCTGACAGATCCGCTCAGGGCCTGGGGTGTGGGTGTGCTCCGAGGATGGCATTTGGGCCAAGGTGTCCACTGTAGGTGGTGCAGGTGGGTTGTACGTTTGTGCGACCCAGTGTGGAGCCTTTATGTGGTACCCGGCACTGGGGTGATGGTTTGGGGGCAGAGAGCCCTAGAAACCAGAGTATCCCTCTCTAGGACTCCCCATGTCCTGCTGGCTGCCAGCTGACATGGGAGGGACACCTGCTCTGCAGGGCCTGCATGACTTGAGATGCCCTTCCTTCCAGAGCAGCCTTGAGGAGTGGGGTCACTGATGTAGCACCTCCTGACTGACTGAAAAACCATTTGGGGACTCTTGGGGCAGAATTCACTTCTGTCTGAACTATTCCTACCCCTGCCTGGCTCTGACAGACTCCACGGGGTGCCTGGGGATGCAGAAGATGACTTAGAGGAGCAGTTCCTTCCAGAGCTCTGTGCTGTGACGAGGGGAGCGCATCTCAGTGCGTCAGTCTGGGACTGCTCCACGCTGCAGTGGAGCTGGTCTTGCCTGCCCTCCTGCTGCCGGACACATGCAGAGCCTCCTCAGCTGCTGGGATGTCATCAGCACTGATTAACATCTCCTTTTTACAAATCCCTCTTGACCATGCCCGCTGTTCTTGCATGACTCACCCAGGGAGGTGACAGCAGAGTCATTGCAGGGAGGTGTATTAGCAGGTCACAGATACGCACTTGCAGGATCCCGAAATGTGAGCCCTAATCCCTTCAACTGTGCTGTGCAGGAGCTCGGGGCCACACCCAGCCGCGGGGTAGGACACCGTCATGGTGTGACCTCAGCCAGCAGCTCAGCCCCACGAAGCTCCTTGCTCAACCTCCCCTGCTGGGAGAGCATCAGAAGGGTAAGAGTGAGAAAACTTGTGGGTTGAGGCAAAGACAGTTTAATAAGTAAAGCAAAAGCCACAAGCCAAGCAAAATGAGGAATTTGTCACCACTTCCCGTGGACAGGCAGGTGTTCAGCCATCCCCAGGAAAGCAGGGCTCCCTTGTGTGTAACGGTTATGTGGGAAAGCAAACGCCGTCACTTCGAATGTCTCGCCTTCCTCCTCCTTCCCCCAGCTTTATATCATCATGTATATGGTATGGAACATCCCTTGGGTCACTTGGGGTCAGCTGTCCCAGCTGTGTCCCCTCCCCCCGCTGGTGGGGTGGGGTGAGGAGCAGCAAAGGCCTTGGATCTGTGTATGCACTGCTCAGCAATAACAAAAACATCTCCGTGTTATCAACGCTGTTTTTAGCACAAATCCAAAACACAGCCCCGTGCCAGCCACTGTGAAGAAAATCAACTCTATCCCAACCAAAATCAGCAAATTCTCGGCTCCTTATTCCAAACCATTTGCATCATGCTCAGGTCGATTCTCATTCCCCACCACTCCTCTTCCCATCCTTGGGTATAACACACGTATATCAATCCCCTATTTTATGGACCGCCCCTGTAACCCTGTAACACATCCCTCAAGTGTCCACTGAGTTAGTTTAGTCCCTGACTTTTCTGGTGGTCATTCAGGACAGCAGAAGCTGGTGTGTAGCATGGATTTTTGGGTCACTGTACTCACACCGCTTCTCGTAAGGCTCGTACTTCTCCCACCCACCATCAATCACTTGCAAAAGGGCAGCTTTGCTGGTGGAGGTGCTGGTGTCTCCTAGTTGCTGCAGCTCGTTCTCCTGGTAGGAATCTGGCCATTTCCCTGCCATCAGCAGTTGGTAGGAGCACTGCAGCATCAAATCTGGTTACTGTATGGCTGCCTGTCATTTCTGGGAAAGGAGAGCCTGTGTGTGAGGTGCCAAAGGTATAATCACGTCCCTGGAACGTAGCTGGAGGCAACTCAAAGCAAAAGTTGGGATCTTGCGTTGTGATGTGGCCCTGAGTCATCTCTCTGTCCCAGAAGTCCTAAAACGTTGCAGCAGTTGGGTTTTCAGCTGGGCAGCAGCAGGAGATGAGGTTCCTGCAAGTGCAGCTGACAGCTCGGTTAATCAGTAGTGCTGGGGTTCAGTCTGTGCGACTCACACTGTCCCCACCTCAGCTCCTCTCCCCAGAAATTCTGCTAGCAGAGTGCAAGGGGCAAGGTCTACCTGGTACCTCAAACAGGGATCCATGGGGATCAGGGACCTGATTCTGGCTAAGGTCCCTTGCTGCCCTGTCCTTGGCCAGTTTCCCTAAAACAGAGACCAGGTCCAGTGTCACATGCATGTTTTGGGTCCAGTTCGACACTGGACCTGCTGGCTTCAAAGGGGTGCCGATCTGTCCTTGGGATATTTGCCTGCCCTGCAAGCAAGCCCTCTGGATAGGGTGTGTGGTCTTAGCCTGGGCTGTTGGGACCTGCTGCTTTGGGGCCAGGTACAAGACAGCAGGTGTTTGACTTGTGCTTGTGTGTGGGGCGATTGTCCTGCTGTGGTGTGCCCTGGGAAGAGGCAGGAGAGCTTTGCCCTGTGAGGAGCAGCCCCTGCACAGCTCACAGGCCTCCCGCACCCCGGAGTGGCCAACAAATAAGGTGTGGGACCTGGGAAACAAAAGTGTTTTATCTTCCCTGCCTCTCTTTGTGTATTTTTCAAGCTGAGTCTCGCTCCTGCTCTCTGGAAAAGCTGGCTAGAGCAGCCTGGTTCTTGGAGCAGGCAGGGAGCTGGCACACATCCTGCTGCCAGCCCTTTTCCCCCATCACTTCCCCCATGCAGGGCTGTGAAAGGCCACGCTGTGAAGCTGCTGGCTGAGGGCAAACAGAGCCACGGGGCCAGTGCCAGAGCAGCAGTGTCCTGGCCCCGAGAGCACACGGGCAGTGGCCGCCGAGCGGGTCACGCAGGCTGGCAGTGCCTTGCCTTGGCTCCGCCTGGGTCATGGGGGAAGGCTCATTCCAAACCCAGTGCCAGGCACTCGCATGCTGGGGAAAAGCCAGCAGCCCCCTGGGGACAGCCGAGAGCCGTCTGCTCGGCCACAGGGCTGCTTTGGCTCTTCCCCACGGATTGAATTCCTGCTGAACTGGGGCACTTGTCCACACAGAAGTGGCTCCAGACTGGGGATGGCACTGGCCCAAATAGCTCGTGCAAACAGGGTGAAAGGCCTGAGGAACAGAACAAGCAGGAGGCCAGTTTGCTGTCCTGCCTCCAGGCTTCCTCCTGAGCTGACCTACCCCAAGCACCTCCTCAGCCTCTGGTTCGCGTGCTCGGCTGGGGACAGCACAAGGAACCTGGCAGAGCTGTGCAGGTGGGTGAGTTTTATTCTCCTCACCGCTGCAGACCTGAGTTAAACTGTGCCTTAATGTGTGCGTGGCTGAACCCCACTGCTCTTCCATTCTTCGGGCGCCTCTGCTCTGGGATGGCTGAGAGAATGCCCAGGCGGGACAGAGTGACAGGAGGGAGGCAAAGGCTGAGGGTGGGAACGCTCAGGACTGGGCTGGCACCGATTACAGCTGGAATGTGCATGCAGAGCTGAGAAGGGCGGGAGGCCAAAAAAAGCCCTTGGTCAGGTCAGCCAGCCCTTGGCTCCCAGGAAAACTTGGAAGCAGGTTAAAAGCATGTAGCTGGGCTGGGATGTGCTCGGACACGTGGGCAGCAGCTTCCAGGAACGGAGATCTCAAGCAAAATAGCCGGGTGACTGGCCAAAGGCTGTACCGAAGGGAAAGGGGGTGGAGGGATTTGTGCCTCAGCTCCTGACTGTGCCTTACATCTTCCCCTTAGTGCTACGAGACATCAGTGAGCGAGGCAGGGACCTGGAGCAGATCCTATCTCAGTACATCACCTTCGTCAAGCCTGCCTTTGAGGAGTTCTGCTTGCCGGTAGGTCAGGGGAGGGACACCCACGTGGGTGCTGAAAGTGCCTCATCTCCTCAGACAGGAGCACTTCGTGCCCAGAGCTCAGACCAGCGTTCTGTGCCTCGCTCCCTCCCTGCAGGCTCTGGCCAAGGCAGGGGTGCCACTGCTGGCCAGGGCAGGGTGTGATGGGGAATATTTATACAGCCACTGCCTTCCTGGTGAGATCACCCTTCCCTTCGGGCAGGCAGCACGGCCGGAGAAATCCCTCCCTGCGCAGGGCCTGACAAACCATTGGGCAGCTCAGCCTGGGAGGGAAGATCCCTGGCTGCATTTAGCTGGGGAATGGGAGGTCGCTGCCCCCAGGCAGTGTTTGCTGTGTCTGCCTCCTCTTTTGGGCTGTCCTGCCTGCCCTTTTCACCCTTTTCAGCAGTGCTGCTGGCTTCACGCTTAGGAGAGCAGGGAAGCTTCTTCCTTCTCTCTGTGCAGTGGGATGTGGCCTTGCAGGTTGCATTTCCCGGCTGGTGAGTGGCCAGGGTGACAAGGCCTGCCCGGAGAAAGGAAGCTCCTTTGGGAGCTGATAACAGAGGCAAGGCTCCCTGGCAGACAGGGACTGTGCGTGTGGGAATCTGCTGCAGTCCTGCAGTCCTGCATGGAAGTAGCACGTTTGCAGGATCAGCCGTTGTACACCTTTCCTGGCTCTCATGAAGAGGAGCCTGTGCCTTGGTTCTCAAGGCTTTTCGAGCAGATGTAGTTAAATGAGGAATTTTTGTTATTCCGGAGGAAGTGAGCCAGCAGAGTCCTGAAACCTGGGAACTGCTGGCCAGCGCTACAGGCAGGAATTAAACTGTGCCTCCCACCTTAGGAGCATCCCTGTGCCTGTCTGCCTGGTCAGCTCTGCCCTTTACCTTAAGAGGGACTGATTCTGTGCTACAAGATCTTTTCCTGGCTCTTGCACAGCTCCCTTTTCTCAGTCTCACTCAGCTCTGGGGACCAATTCCAAAGCCCAGAAAGGCTTTTCCCGAGAGGCAGGTCCAGCTTGCAAGGCTCCTCTTCTTGCAAGTCCCCAGCAAGATAAATCCAGTTTTTCAAAGCAGCAGATGCTGCATCAGGCTCTCCTGATGAAGAGCCTGTAGGAGAATGAGGTGTGAAACAAGGAGGGCACAAAACTGCCTTGTTTCTATCCACAGCTTTGCAACGGTCTGCTCCCACTTCCAACCTGGTGTTGGCTCAGCTGCAGAGCAACTGCAGGCTCAGCACCCACTGCTGCTGTTATTTGACTCCTAAAGCAGCTCTGGGCCAAGTGGTCCAGTACTGAAGCGGTCCAGCATATCCTGGTGATTTTTGATATGTCTGGAAGCACTCGGAGGTGTCAGGTGACACCCATCACCCCTGCTGCCTTGGTGGCTGTCAGCTGTAAAACTGACACAAATGGGGAGGAAACTGAGACAGGCACCTGCAGGTGAAACTAGGTCAGGCCTGGTGTCCTGAATCACACCTTCTTTGCGAGTGATGTGGTAGAGAATTCTCCCCCATCCCCAGGCTGATCTCATGGCTGTGCCCAGGCACGCCAACTCATGCTCTTGGAGCAAGTCTGGATTGGATTCAGGGGGAACGATGCTCCCAAGAGCATCAGCTGCTGGAGTCTTGTGATTATGAGGCTTCTTAATTGCGTGTTTTGTTTAGGGTGCCTCTTACTGGCTTCTGTGTGAGCTCATGAAAATGGAGTCGGGGCACAAAGCATGGCCCTTGAAATACAGAGCAGAACTCAAATAAGAGCCTCCAAAATGTATTATCAGCAATGACATACCTCCCAGTGGGTCTGGGTTTGGCAAGGAGAGGGCAGGGACCTGCCCCAGGGAGCAGGATCAATGCCCCAGCCTGGTGTCTCTCCACTTTCCTGTAACACAGTGCTCTCTCTCCTCCCAGACCAAGAAATATGCTGACGTGATCATTCCCAGAGGAGCAGATAACGAAGGTAAGGACCCAAACCCTGCTGTTCTGCCCTGGCAGCCAGCTTTGGGCTGTTGCTGTTGCAGTGGAGTTAGGTTGGAGGTAGCAGGACCTGCCACAGAGTGCGCTCAGGCCACTGCCACTCGAGAGGGCTGAGATGAGCTTGTTCCCTTTGCTCCCGCTCGGAGCATTAGTGACTGGGAGTTTGTGTTCCTCTGATCAGCCCTGAGAGCCCATCCTGTGTGCAGTGCCTCCAGGCAAGCTCCTGGTTCATCCCACCCAAAAGGGAACGTGCAGCTGGGACAGCCAGGTCTCCTCCTGGCTGGAATCAGCCTGGCCATACCGGCTTGAGGGGCAGAGTGGGATCAGGTCTCGGGGGGCAGCTGCTCTCAGCAAGGCTGGGATAGGAAGGGAGAGCAGCGAGAGGGGCACCAGCTCTGCCTTGGCTCTGCCTGATTTGCAGCGATCCTAACTGCCTCTCTCCCCCTTCTGCTCACAGTGGCCATAAACCTGATAGTGCAGCACATCCAGGACATTCTTAACGGAGGACTCAGCAAACGCCAGAGCAACGGGTACCTGAATGGCTACACTCCCCCGCGCCAGCGGCAGCCCTCAGAGTCCAGCAGCCGGCCCCACTGACCCGGGCAGAGGCGTGAGGCTGCGGCCCTGCCACGGCCCCTCTGTACATACTGTCCTCTCGTTCCCCCCTTATCTATTTAAGAAACCAGACGGAGACGAATGCCTTTAATTTTGTATGTTTGAATTGCCGAATGAGAAGCAGCCGGTTGCTCGGGAGCCCGGACCACCCTCAGCTCCCGGCCTTGCTCAATAACTCCTCCAGCACGGAACCGGCTATAAATCTCTATAAATATAGAATTGCTCTATTTTTGTGTAAATGCAGAATAACGTAAAATTACTTGCCGTAAGGTATTTGCCAGGCTCGGTGTTGCTGGGAGGGACTGGGAAAGGGGGTCCTGGGAGGTGTTGGTGTCAGGATCCTCACCTCAAAGGCGGTAAGGAAGGAAGAGCGTTCAACAGCTGCTTTAGTATCGCTGTGGTGTCCATCCTGGGGAAGGGCAGTGGCAGCTTGAGTGTGGCCTGAGTGCTACACCTGGGCTGGGCTTGTCTCTTCCTGCCATTGCTGTTCAGGCCCAAGCAGCCTTGTTTCGGCTGGCAGGTGCTGCACAACGCCTCTGGCAGCTGGGAGAATGATGTGGAGTATCTCCCCCTGACTCTCTGCAGCTCCAAGTCTCAGCCTTTCAACGGCATCCCATTCTGTGCCTGACACCCCTTCCCACCACAGGTGTGGGGCTGCTGTCACACCCTCCAGCGAGGACCTGGAAGAGGTGCTGGGTATGTGGCCATATAAACAAGGCCTTTTTAGCAGTCTCCCTGCCTGGTTGGTGTGGGGGCAGCACGTGGATACCTTCAGCCCTTCTGGAGCTTGGTGGCTGTGTCTGGTGGCACTGTTAGTTGACCCTGGGCTGACCTGCCTGGAGGTCGGCTTGCAGGTCAGAGGTGTGTCTCATTCCTCACTTGGATCGGTTTTGCTCTTGTATGGGAGATTTTGGGGTTTATGAGGTATGGTTAAGGGACAACCAGCCTCTTCTAAAAGAAAGGGGCAGTGCCTTTCTGGAGGGCTCAGCAGCGTGTAGTGGTCCCTGGGCTGCCTTGCATCCTCATGTGGGACACCCACAGGTCCCTTTGGGTAGTGTGAAACTGCTCCCTGTTGTCAGAGCACGCTCCACAGTGTCCCGTGTCCCTTTTACTGTCCTGGGGGAGGACGCTGTCCCTGCAGTGTTTGCCCAAGGGCTGCCCAGGCAGTGCCCTCCCTTGACCAGGGTGAGAGTTAGTCTCTCCTAACCTGGTGGTGCTACAACAGCCGTGTCCAGAGGGGCCCGGTGGGGTTGTGCTGCAGGTTTAGGGATGCCTGGAGAGGCCCCCTGTAAGGTGGGGCAGTTTGGCTGGGGCAGGGGCTTGGTAGGAGCCAGTGGAGGGGGTTTGGTGGCATGGTAACCAGCAAAGCTCCTTCGGCCAGTGCTGCTAAGACTGACTTGCCCTACCAAACCCAAAATGTCACAGGCATCCCACAAAGCTTGGAGCAGAGACCCTTAGCCTTGCTCCCTCATGGTTTTTTCCGTCTTTCCAGAGCATTGGTTTTGCTCTGCGGTTAAGAGTTTAATGGACCATGCTCCATTGCTCTCCAGCCTGATGTGAGCTGGGACAAGCTTTGGCCTTTGAGAGAACAAGAAAGGAAACACCTCCCCCCAGTGACTGCTGCTGGGGCAGACTCATTCCTTCTTGCTCTGTGATGAGGCAGCCTTTTATCCCCCTCCCTGTCTGCCAACACGCCTCCAGGCACCTCAGCTTTGCCATGGCCGAGGGCTGGCACCTCCTGATTCTGTGTAGGTAAGAGGGACCAAAAGCCCTGCAGAACTGGTGAGGCTTTCCAGGGCTCATGCAGAAGACAAAATACTGGCCTCCTCCCTCGTGAATAAAGACAGAATAAATGGATGCTGGTGTTGTCTCCTGTTTGGTGCTGATTGCAGTCCCAGGATGGAAGCAGACTTGGCCAAGCTTGTCTTAGTTCTGCAAGTCTAAGCCAGGCCTGGAGCAAAGCTGCTGGCACAGATCAGTGCTTTGGTGAAGAAGGAGGCAGCATCTCTGGCTTTTGGCTGGTCCCCGCCCACACTGTAAGGTCCAAAAAACTGGCTCGATGAGGCTTTTAAAAGGGCTGATGGTTGTTGTGTGCTCTGCTTTAGATGCACAGGAGAAATACTGACAAAATACTCTAGAGAGGTCAAAACAACCAAAAAGACCTTACCGGCAAATTTAGAAAATCAAAGAACATTGGCAAAAGGTTTAGAGCAGCATTCAATCAACATAAAACACTTACCAGGGCAGTAAATTGGCCCATTCCATTTTAAGTTATTCATTAATTCCGACAAGAGGAAATTAGAGGAAGAAGAAAGAAAGAGAAGTTAGAGAAAAGGACACATATAGCTACCCCCTCCTGGCTTCCAGGGCTGTTTCATCTGACAGAAACTCCCAAGAGGAGGTAGGGTCAAGACCTGTGCTCACCTCGAGTTCGGCTTTAGCTGCTCCTTGCCTTCCTGGGCCCTTGCCTCAGGTGTTTTCCAGTCATTTGGCCACTCAGGAGCATGGTGAGGGGCTCCAGGGGCAGGTGTGGAGCACTGCCTCTGGCGTGCCAGGGATTGGCAGCCACTGCAGGGCTGGGATACAGACTCTAGGAATGGGGGATGTGCAGAGCAGGGCATTACCTCACCAGGGCAAGGCATGACCTGCCCCTTTCCCCACACACATGCACCCCAGAATGTCTCAAGACATCAATCTTTCACACCCACTCAGCAAATCGTGGTGCACGTGTGGCTTGGGGTACTGTTGTGCAACCCCTCTGCTCTCAGAACAGCAGAGGTGGACAGGTTCAGCCCTTCCCAGTAAGTATCTCGAATAAATGACACTCAAGTGGGTTTCATCAAAAGACCTCACAGAAAGGGTGGCATCAGCACCAGTGGGGTGTCAGGCAAGGGGGGGACTGCTTTTAGCAAAGGGATAAATCAGTTTGAGGCAAAACACTTGGTGTCAGCATGGATGCACAAAGGGGAAGCCAGGCTTAAACGACCTGATAACCAGGGCATGTTTTCTGCCTTGGCTTGAGTCAGGTATTCCAATAGGATCTCCTGTAACGTCCTCGTAATGCACGGAAAACTGGCTGAATGGCTGGTCCCAGGCTGTGGTGGTCAGTGGTGTGAGGTCTGGTTGAAGACCAGTGACGCGTGTGACTAGGTCCAGCCCACCTGGCATCTTCACTGCACATCTGCACGATGGAGAAATGGGCTGACAGGAACGTTTCGATGTTCAGCAAAGGGAATTGAAAAGTCCCGCACTTGGGGGAGAAGGATCCCATGTGCCAGCACATGCTGGGACATCTGGAATGCACAGAGAAGGCTGTGAGGGTCCTGGGTGTCCAGGAGCCAGAGAGCAGAGGGCTAATGGTATCCTGGGCTGCTTTAGGGGATGTGTTGGGTTAGGGTGATCCTTCTCCTCTGCTCAGGTGAGGCCACACCTGAACGCTGTGTCCAGTTCTGGGCTCCCCAGTACTACAGGAGCTACTGGTGAGAGTCCATTGAAGGGTCTCAAAGGTGATGAAGGGATTGGAACATCTCTCCTGTGGGGAAAGATTAGGAGATGTGGGATTGTTCAGACTGGAGGAGGCTGAGGGAGAATCTTATTAATGCATATAAGTAGCAGGAGGGAGGGTGAGAAGACAGAGCCAGTGGCTGGACATGGACACAACCTGAAAAAGAAGGGGTTCCCCCTGAACATCAGGAAACATCTGCTGGGAGAGTAAGGGAGCACTGGCACAGCTTATTCAGCAGTGTTTGGAGTCTCTTTCTATCTGTCTTTGAGATATCAAAACTGCAGAAGTTCATGGGCAGCTGCTTTGAGACAACCCCACCCGAGCATGGGCTTGGACAAACTGAGCTGCCAGGAGCCTTCCAACCTCAGCCAGTCTGTGAATTTGAAATGTTTCTCAGCTGGGAGAAGAGATGGTGCCAGCTTTATCCCGAGTTCAGCTCTGAGCCATGTCCCTCCTCAAGGGGACTTCCAAACTCTTTCTGCCGCCTTCCTCTGGTCGTGCTGGTGCCGGAGCTCTTGCAGGTAAAGGTGATGCAAAAGCCTGGTGGCCCCAGGCATCAGCATGGCTTTGATCCTCAGCATCACCACGGCTTTGGCCCTCCTCTTGTACAGCTGGGAACAGGGGAAGGTGCACTCTGCCTGGCAGTCTGTCCTCATGGAATGTGAAGCTAGCTGTCCCTGGAAATGACAGGGCCAGGCCTTGCCTGCACCCCAGAAACCCGTCCCTTCCTGTGTGACTGGGTTTGATTACTCGCCCATCTCTGGTTTTCCTGCACATTTCTCCAGATGCTGAGGGCAATATGAGCCAGGCCCAGCACGCCCGCGGTTTTCCAGGCCCTGCAGAGCAGCCAGGACATGTCCACCTGGGCAAGGTAGTCCCCAAACTGGCCCAGAGGGTAGGGCAGGTCAGAGGCCATGCCCTCCACCACAGGGGGTGGGTTTTTTTGTGCCCCAGGAACGATGGCCTCCTCCTGGAATGCGGCACCTACGGGGTCCCTCCCAGCCACAGATGCCCGCTCTTTCCCACCCGGATTCTCCCATGTCTCCCAGAGCACACGTTCTGGAAGCTCACAGACAGCAGCCTGGCTGACACCTCTGCCTTCCATGTTTCCCCTTCCCCGGATGCCCTTGGTACCAAAAGGACACGCGCCACAGGAACAATAAACTTTATTGATGTGAACCTTGCAAGAAGATTCCAAAAGTTGGTTGCTCCCAGCGGGAATTTTGCTGAGTTTCACAGACATGCCTGATGCACGGCCATGATCTGACTGTCGTATCTGAGGAGATGGAGCCCTGGCCTTTGGGATGCCTGTGGGCCCTGGGAGCACCTTTTGGGAGGGTGGCAAAGGGGGCAGGAGAGCACACGTTCGCATAGGCAGTGGAGGAGCCCCTGCCACAGGAGCCTTTGGTGGGCTGAGGGACCTTGTGAGTGGCTGTCATCCTGGGGGGAATTCACTGCTCTCTGGATGAAAACACTCCAGCTGGTGTGTTTATCCAGCCACTTCCAAAAATCTGCTCCTCTTCCAGGTGTGATCTCACCAGCCTTGGAGGTTCTAAGGACTAAGGAACCCAATGGGCCATGGGCAGGCACTGGGCACTGTCACCTTACAGGGGCACGTGGGCAAAATGGTCACCCACGTTAAGAGGAAAGCCAGTTCATAGAATCATAGAATATCCTGAGCTGGAATGGATCCACAAGGATCATCCAAATCCAACTCCTGGCCCTGCACAGAATCACAGGATGGGCCAGGCTGGAAGGGAGCACGGTGGGTCATCTGGTCCCACCTCCCTGCTCAAGCAGGGCCGTTCCAGAACGTGGCATTGCTTTGTATCCAGGTGGGTCTGGGATATCTGCCCAGGGAGACTCCACAACCTCTCTCGGCAATCTGTTCCAGTGCTTGATCACTGCACAGTAAAGAAGTTCTTCCTTGTATTCAGGTGGAACTTCCCATGTATCTCATCCCAGTGGTTGGCACCACTGAGGAGAACCTGGCTCCATCATCTTGGCATCTCCCCTTTAGATATTTATACATATTAATGAGGTCTCCTCAATGCACAGGACAGCCCAAGAACGACACCATGTGCCGCGTTCAGGCACACTGAGAAATGCATTACCCATTGAGATGAGAAGTGCCATTAATCTGGAATTATGGAGGAATAGGGGGACTAGGGAAGTGATCATCCCTTTGTACTGAGCATTGGTGAGGCTGCACCTCGAGTGCTGCATTCAGTTCTGAGCCCTTCACTTTAAAAAGGACATTGAGGTGCTGGAGTGTGTCCAGCGAAGGGCAGCAAGGTTTGTGGTCTAGAAAACACATGAGGAGCGGCTGAGGGAGCTGGGGGTGTTGAGCCTGGAGGAGGCTCGGGGGGGACCCTCCTCGCTACCTGCAACCACCTGACAGGCGGCT
>VWPU01002524.1:0-22427 GCA_013398955.1 Callaeas wilsoni | reverse complement strand
GGGGGACGCAGGGTCACACTGCCTGCACAGTCCCTCCCTGGGGAGACACAAGGACACGTTCCCCAGGTCTGGGGCAATGGTGCTCCCAGACACCAGGATCCATGAGGACACCAGGAGCTGCTCCTCCCATTCCTTAGATGGGACCTTTTCCCACAAGCAGAAGAACTTAGGAAAAGAAGTTGAGAAACTCAGAGAGCGAGCACCAAGAGAGGCAGATGATTTCAGACCAGCTGCTTCTCACGTGCCCAGACCTTTGCACAGCAGTGAAGCTGCAGGAACAGCCCGTCCAGCCTCACCCAGAGCTTGTCCCAGGTGTTTGGTGCCAGCCCCAGGTGCCCACAGCTGGGGACAGTGCCACTGCCCACCACACGGACCTGGAACTCTCCAAGGCGCGGACAAGCAGCCAGGTTGCACATAAAGCATTTCCAACTCAGCAAACAAACCGAAAAGCCACAAAACTCCTGTCTATGACCAAAAAAAGGCGTTTTCCTAGCATCATCCCCTCTCAGGTGGCCACTGCTGCCCCAGCCTCGGACAACACTTAGCCCAGATGGCCAAAGGGAGCACTGTAGTCAGACACACGTGGCTGCATTTCATTGACCTGCTGGCCCAGACCTGATCCCTGGATTTCCTAGCCAGGTTCCACAAGAACCCACCCCCTCTATGATGGCAGCTGGACACGGATATCTGCTGTACAGCTCCCACTCCTCACTGCCAGCCTTCGGGAACACCCGTCCCTGGGACCCCAGCTCGAGGCTTCGCTCTTTGCGCTGAAGAACCCACAATATTTTACAGACTGCAGAGCACACATTCCCTGAACTCCTCTCTAATCATACACTGGTAAAAAGATCTTTTTTAAAAACCATGACAACTTCTAAAGCCCAATTTGCTGCGCTGACACAACGTAAAGGTACTATAAAGGTACTCTCACTTAGACTTGTTTTCATTATCCATGAGCTTTGAGGAAAACAAAACCTTTACTTGCTAGAAAAACCCTTTTGATCATCCTCAGCTTTGCACATTCTGATCTCCAAGGGGTTTGGGTTCCAAATTGCAGGCGAGGTCCGCAGGCGCTGCTGACACGCCCCTGTTCCCTGGGTTATGTAAAGCCGGAGAGCCCCAGGCACACATCAGCCGAGCCCGGAGCAGCTCCGGCGCGGGAGGGAAAAGGGGAATTCCTGCTTTTCCCACAGCAGCAGAAATGCCTCCTGCTGCCATCCCGAGGTGAGCTCTCCCCTGTCCTACCCACATCCCCCGGAAAGGGGGAGCAGCCCCCTCCCAGGTGGAGGTGGCCTCCGTTTTCCCTGAGTATCCAGCCCTGCTCCCAGGGCAGGGAGGTGACACGGGAGGTGACACGGACTGCCCCTGCCAGCTCCCTGCCAAGGGCTCTGCATTTGTCACCTCTCCTA
Source organism: Callaeas wilsoni (assembly GCA_013398955.1). Taxonomy (NCBI): domain Eukaryota; kingdom Metazoa; phylum Chordata; class Aves; order Passeriformes; family Callaeidae; genus Callaeas; species Callaeas wilsoni. The sequence continues at coordinate 21,018 of VWPU01002524.1, read as the reverse complement.
AAACACTCCTCTCCCGAAATTGCCACTTCTGCTGTCAGCGAGATGGATATGCTGAAACACAGGGTGATCCCTCTCCTAACAGATCTTGGAAAGGGTCACGGGAGAAACCTGGTTCTGAAAACACAGCCTGGCTCCTGAATTCCTACCAGTCTACAACACAGCAATTTATTCTTTTAATAAAAACCTGGTTTTAGATCTTGCTCTCTCCTTCCTCGTGTGTTCTCATGAAATCTTAACCAGCTGCCTGGGAAGAATACAGAAAGGATGCAGGATGGAATTCTACTGCTGAAAATCAGCGGCTTCCCAAAATTATTCTGCCATGCAAAACAACTGCGTTACTGACAGAATTTCTTATAACTTCAACAAACACAAACAGCGTTGGGACTGCGGGGATCCATCATCCATTGAAACCCAACAAAAGGGACCAGGCTTTAATTACTGAGGCTGCAGAAATAACTCATCACAGACAGAACTCCTCGGCTAAGGAGGGATTTTCTTTAAAATCCCCATGCTGAGGAGTTTCTGTACCAAAGCAGGTGCCCAGTGACATCCTTGGCAAACCTTCTCTTCCATCAGCCCCTCAGGAAGGGACACGTGGGCATTGTGACTCTGCTGGTGTTGGGGAGTGCTGGCCTGGGAGGCCACCAGAGAACCCCGGTATCCCTGTGCCACCTGGGCACCACCATGGGAGAACCCCGGTATCCCTGTGCCACCTGGGCACTGTGGGAGAACCCCGGTATCCCTGTGCCACCTGGGCACCGTGGGAGAACCCCGGTATCCCTGTGCCACCTGGGCACTGTGGGAGAATCCCAGCATCCCTGTGCCACCTAGGCACCAGCAAAGCCCCGTCAAGCCCCACCACGGGCCTGGACACGGGGCACCCACCCCTCAGGGGGCCATGGGGTGAGGGGTGGGGTCTGGCTGAGCGGGAGCACCGGGACAGGGAGGGAGCTGTCCTCACAGTGCTGCTTCTGCTGTGTGTTTGATACAAGATTGATTAACTACACTGATATATAAACTAGCCATTTAAAATGAGGGAGCTGAACTACTTGTTTTACTTTAAAGTAACACACAGAGGATTTTCCTGGAAAAGCTCAGCAGTCCAAGGAGCCTTTACTCCTCATCTTCGGGCAAGACAATGAAACTTTGATGTGAGAGCTGAGGCCGGGGCCCGGCTCGCCCACCCTGCCCCCGGACTCACGGAGAGGGCTCTGTGCCTTCTCCCCTGCTATGTCAGCACAAACCAGGACTCGTGAGTGGCAGTTTGTCCTCGGTTCCCCCGGGCAGCCCGTCACCCCCTCTGCTCTCGCCCCGGGGGCACAGGCGGATGCGATCAGCTGCAGCCGGAGCCCCCCGCCCCAGCAAGGGCACCCGCAGGCCCCGGCCCGGGGACGGCTCCAGCTCAGCCCACAAAGCACCCTCGGCTCCGCACAGCCACCAAAATGCTGACTCAAAGCCACGGGAGTGCCGCCCGTGTCCCGGCAGAAACGTGAACCCGGAGCTGGCTGCTCTCGCACGGCCCTGCCCTCGCACCCACGGACGGACGGGAAGTTTTGAAGCCCTCGCTGGCAGAGCGCAGCTGAGCGCAGGGCAGGGAGGGGGAAGGAACACGTGCTGGCCCGGGGAGCCCACGGCCATCCTGCCGGGAGCCGCGGGGCACGGCCAGCTTCGGGCGCTGCGGGGCACGGCCGCTGCAAGAGCTGAGTGCGCAGGGTTCCGGAGCTGGGAGGAACAAACTCCTTCCTCGGCACCCAAACGGCTTTTTCCAGCTCACTGGAGCCTGTATTTGAATAAAGAGCCTATTTCCAATACCTACAGTATTAATGGATATTGAGCTATATTTGCGATACAAGAGTGCAGCGAGGGACAGCCTCAGAGGAGCAGAGACGATGGGCAGGGAGAGACTCGGGATGAGGAGCCTGGGGCTGTTGCTCAGTCTGCTTCTCCCACTGTGATCCTGCATTTCCCCTTTCAAGTTACCAGCTTAAAACAGAACAAGCCCAGGTTTAAAGCAAGCCTGCCGAGGGCACGGGAAATGAAAGGAGTTCATCAGAGGGCACCAGGGATGAGACCCGGCCGTAGCACACAACATTCCAGCATCCCATCTCTCCATCCCGGGGCTCGGCAGCGCTGCCGACGTTTCCTGTAGCAGCCTCTCTTTACAAAACACACACTGGCCCTCCCCAGCGAGACCCAACTGATGTTTCCAGCCGACAGCTCCCATTTCATTTATGTAACCCACCCAGCTGCACCAGCACCGAGCTCCAAACACAACCCGAGGCCTGGCAGCCCGGATGTGCTCCAGTGGAACCCCACCGGGAGCTAACCTTGGGAGCAATCACATCGGGTTTTAATAAGGTAGTTTAAAACATATTTAGATACCAATAGTGTTTAATAGTGGCTGAGTATGTCTTAACAGCCTGTGAACCCACCGGGTTACTTTCTCTGCAGCCTGTAAGCCTGAAACAGTACAAATAAACCACTTTTTAACGATTATTTCCTTTGATTATCCATTTGTGCCACAGAAAGCACGAGGACCTGAGCACGTCTCAAAATACAGAGGATAATTGAGGTACACATAAAAACCACTTGTCAGCTGCCCTACATAGACATCTACTGTATTTTCAGGAGCTACTACAACAGGAGCAGCCTAAAACACTTCCAAATCCCTACCGAAAATGCCTCATGCAGCATTTTACAGCAGACTGTCGGATCATTAAAAATGCTTATGGATAAAATGCATTGTAACCTGGAGATTTCCGTGACAGCCCAGCAAAAAATAATACTGCCAGAGATTTCATAGCTGAGAAGTGCTGCTAATTAAATCAGATTTCTCACCAGCCAGGAGCTTCAACCAACTGCAACCATATTCCAGAGAAGAAGAAAATGGGGGGTTTTGAACTATAGTAGGATCGAGGCAAAAGTACAACACATGGATAAAAAGTTAGGCTGGGGGCTGAGGGAACAATCACATCAAGGCAGAGGGTTGCTGAACACACACCAGAACGAAAGGTTCGAGTAGACTGTGGTGTCTGACTGCTGGTAAACAAATTTTGCTCCAGTCAAGGGACAGGAGATCCGGGAGCCCAGGGTCCATTAGGAGAGGCAGGAACAGAGCCACGGGAAGCACAAAATCTCCTCATGGCATGGAGCCAGCGCTCCAATCGCCGAGAAATAAAGAACTATGTATCAAAATAAATAACAGCGATGTTAACGCTCCTGGCAGGGTGTAACCGTCCTCTCCCTGCCACAGCCCCGCACTGCTCGCTCTGCAGAGCCCCCGAACTGCTGCCGGAAGCCAAAACTGCATCATTTCACTACAACAGCCCATTTCTAAACTTCCAGCAACAGCCAAGGCTTCTTAAAATAGAGTTTTAAAAGGGGGAACTGCGGAACAAAACCACCCCGGGATCCGGCTAGCGGCCCGGAGCTCCAGGGATGCGGGTACCGGCTGGCGCTGGGGACAACTTCCCGCATCACCGGGCACCCCGCGAGCAGCCCCGGGGCCAAGCGCGCCGCCGCAGCATCCCCGCGAGGGGCCGGGGGCTCCGGCGGAGCCTCGGGCAGCTCGGGGATGCTGCAGCAGCGGCGGTGCTCCCTCCTCGCATCCCTCCCGCCCGCGATCGCCTCCTACCTCAGCACCGCCGTGTCCCCTTTCCTGACCACCAGATTGTCCACGGCAGAGCCCGGGAAGTCTCCGCCCGGCGCAGCGAATCTCCCGGGAGGAAGGAACCAGCAAAGGCCGAGGAAAACGATCGCCAGCCACTGGTGGGAGCCCCCGGCGCTCCGCACCAGCGGCACCATCTCCGCTCCGCGCCGGCCCCGGCGGCGGAGAGCGAGCGCTGCTGCTCCCGGGAAGGGCGGCCCGTGCTCGGCGGCGGCGGTCGGGGACCGGCGGAGCGCGGCTGGTCCCGGGCGGCCGCCGCAGCATCCAGCGAGGAGGGCAGCGCGCCCGCTCTGCGCGGCGGCTCCGCGGCGGCGGCGGGCGGTCCCCGCTGCCAGCCCGTTGCCACGCAGCCGTCGCCTTGGCAACCGGCCCGGCGGCGGAGGGATGCTCGGCCCTCTTCTGCCGGGCTTCCCGCTCCGCCCTCCCCGGCATCCCGGCCCGCGGGCCCCCCCGCCTCTTCCCACGGGCACCTCCGAGCCCCGCGGCAGCCTCCCGCCGTGCCACATCCCACCCGTGCCGCTCCGAGCCCCGCTCTCCTCGCAGAATATTTAATGAAAATTGACCCCTTTGCCAAAAGCCGGCACAGAGTCACAGCCTGCGCTGAGGCAGCAGTGCTGGAAACGGCACCAGCAGCTCCAGTCAGGCGCCCCTGGGACCTGCTGGAAGCTCCAGGCCTTTCTGGAACAGAGGGTTGCCCACTCTGGTACTCCCAGTTCCTAAAATTCTACCTAGGAAAAAAAAAAAAAACAAAAATTCTAGGCTAGAGACCTTCACCAAAGAGCAAATTAACCACTGGTGAGTTATTTCCCCAGATTCTACCAGGAAGGCCAGAGACCATTACCGAGGAGAAAGAAAAATCACTAACAGATTATTTCCTAAAATTCCCCCAAAACATTCAGACATCTTCACCGAGGAGCTAAAACCCACTGATCTGTTATTTCCCAGAATTCTACCAGGGCATCTACAGCCCTTCGCCAAGGACCTAAAATCCCCTTCTTCCAGGATATTTAGAAGCCTTCACCAAGGAGCAAAAATCCATTAACAGATTATTTCCCAAAATTCTACCAGGACAGCCAGAGACCTTCACAACAAAGAGTGATAAACTACCAACACTTTTCCCCAGATTTCCAGCAGGGCGTCTGGAGACCCTGCCTGACAGATTCTACCAGGCCATCAAGAGCCTTTCACCAAGGAACATAAATCTACTGACAGATTATTTCCCCAGATTCTACTGGGACACCTAGAGACCTTCAATGAGGAGCAAAAAAATCCTCTGGCAGATGAACTCCCCGTAGACAGCCAGGAATGAGCAGCCTCTTTTCACCCTGGGGTCTTCCCCAACATGCACACAAATCCCTGCCAGACTCCGGCAAGCACATGGAGCAGGGAGTTCTGTTTGCTCCCTTTGTTTACCCAAACTCCCCGTTTCCAGGTCGAACACTTCCCAGGTTCAACACTCAGTACCGGACCCCCGGCTGCACCTTGCTGGGCTCAGCCTGGATCCCTGCGGGAATTCCTCCCCTCCGTAGCTCCAGAGAAGTTGCAGGAGCCGCTGTGGAACAGGAATTGCAGGAGTGCTCCACTAGGGCCGTTCTGAACGTTCCCACAGCGATTCGGGCACATCTGGCCCACACAATGTCCCAATTGTCCCTCCCGCAGCCCGGCCCCGCTGTCCCTGCTCCATCTCTCCCTTTCATCCGCTGCCAGGGTGCGGAGTGCTCCGTGCGCTGTCCTTCCCCACCCCCAGTTTGCATCAGAAGGATTTGGGAGTAGAACGTTGCAATTAAAAGAATCTTTAATAATCAGGATGCTTCTGCTCACTCTTTCGGTAAACCCAGATCCCTGTTCCTGGAAGCTTCTCCCTTCATTACCGCATCCCATTAGACCTTTCCAGCTGCCAGAAGAAATTCGAGTGTACACAAAAGGGAATTCTTCCCCTTCTCCTGCAGCACACGATGCTACAGAGTTTCCTTGGTAAGGAAGGAGAGGGGGAAGAGAGGGATTGGCTCCTCCACGGTGGCTGGGGAGGCAGCACTGCCTGGAACACAGAGCTGCCTTTTAACGTTAAAAACAAGCGCACAGTGACACAACTCCTGTGTCACACGTGCAGCTGCCACAGCCTGCAGTGCCCAGCCACTGGAACGGGGCAGCAGGAGCTCCTCACAAGCACGAGCTCAGCGTGGAGTATCAAAAATATTGTTAGAAACACTTCCACGCAATTGGGAACTGGCTGGCCACAGGATATCGGGTGCTCTCACCAGCACCAAGCTGTTCATAGCAGGTGGAGCTGTCCAACCCCTCAGCCTGCCACCACCGCACACTCAGAGATTCACAATGACTTCCCCCAGGGCCTTTCCAGACCTGGGAGCTCCTCGAGGGAGCAACCAAACACATTCCACACCAAGGAGCTGGAAGTGGAAGGGTCCTGAAGGACACGGCTTCAAGAACCCAGACAAAGGCTTTTTACACGGGCACGTAGTGACAAGACAAGGGACCAGGCAAACCCTCACACCTGCTTCCCAAGGCTTTCTGCTCCTCCTTCCACCCCACTGTGAGATGGACCCGAACTAGATAACGCCATTTATAGAACAATGTTTTAATAGAAAGGGGGGTGTGCCCCAGCAGAGTTCTGGTCCATCAGAGTGGACTGTCATCTTGCACAGCTGCAATCCAGAGTGAAACATGCTTCCTCCTCTCCCAGACCTGGAGCTGGAACAGCTCATCAGACATTTGCCAAATGGATTCACTTCCGAGGCAGAACATTTATCAACACATTTGTGCTCATCAGTGCAATTCCACAGACTTTGGGGGAACACCTCTGGGCAATCCCTGCCAACTCCCTGTGCTGGCATCAAGAGCAGGGCCCACATGGGATTTGGGGCTTGGATGCGACAAACGTCACACGGCTGTCATGTGTGGGAAGCTCTTTGAATGTTCTGGTTCTTCAGTGCTCAGATCATCCAGAGAGAGCTGGGATGTAACAGTCCAGATCTAATTTCAGGAAGAGCTCTGTAACCTTTAAATGAGTCCAATGATGTTGCTTTTACTTGACCTTAACAAACAATCAAATAATCTGCTCCTCTTTGAATGAGCAGGACACAAAAGACATTTCCCCAGCACCATTTATTCATGTTGCAAAAGATACTATAAATCTCAATCAACAATAGCAAAGATGAAGCTTTTTGTTTTGTTCATTTTTAGATTCATATCTTGCCTTTCCTGTTATTTGCAGATCAATGGAAAAATGAGCAGGTCAGGGGGCAAGAGCAGTTGTGCCAATCAGGGCTGGTCTGGAGACTGAATTCTTTCATCTGAATCTGCCCCACCTCCTCCCCAAGCTCAAGGAAGAATTTTAGGAAGGAAGAAAAAAGATTAAAGGAGGAAAAATCTCACACCAGATGTGTGCACACATAGAAAAAGTATTTCACAGAATCACTGAGGTTGGAAAAGCCCTCCTAGACCATTGAGTCCAAGCTGTGCCCAATCCCCACCTTGGCCCCAGCCCAGGGCACTGAGTGCCACCTCCAGGGATGGGCACTCCAAACCTCCCTGGGCAGTGCCAAGGCCTGGCCACCCTTTCCATGGGGAAATTCCTGCTGGTGTCCACCCTGAGCCTCCCCTGGCCCAGCCTGGGGCCATTCCCTCTCCTCCTGTCCCTGTTCCCTGGGAGCAGAGCCCGACCCCCCCGGCTGCCCCCTCCTGTCAGGGAGTTGTGCAGAGCCACAAGGTCCCCCCTGAGCCTCCTTTGCTCCAGGCTGAGCCCCTTCCCAGCTCCCTCAGCCTCTCCTGGGGCTCCAGCCCCTTTCCCAGCTCCCTCAGCCTCTCCTGGGGCTCCAGCCCCTTTCCCAGCTCCTTTCCCTTCCCTGGACACGCTCCAGCCCCTCAGGTCTCTCTTGTCCTGAGGAGCCCAGGACTGTCCCCAGCGCTGGAGGTGCCCCAGCAGTGCCAGCACAGGGGACAATCCCTGGTCCTGCTGCCACACTGTTCTGCAACAGGCCAGGCTGCCACTGGCCTTTGGCCATCTGGGCACAGGGCTGCCGAGTCAGCGCTGCCCGTGGAGGGCAGACAGGACCTTTCCCACCAGGCACCTTCAGCTCACCCTGACTGCATTTGGCTGTTTTAGCATGTTGGGTTCACCAGGTCCTTCAAATGCAGCCCTGCTAATGCCATATGATAATTCCTTGTAATTCAGCTGCATATTTTTGTTTAGAACCATTTCAAAAAGCTAAATTTAGTTGTTGTTTGCAAGTATTCGTTCAACAGTTTGCACAAATACTCAAGACTGATTCCCAGACTTCACACTTGGCTTTTTGCTTCGTTTCCTTCTGTGTGTTTAACTCTCCTGCACCCGTTCCCTCCCGCTGGCGACAAAAGATGGAAGTTGGATGACTAAAATAAACTCCAAGAGAACTGGTGCTTTTGATCTGTATCCCAGAGCCAGCATTCCACACGTGAAGAGACCACCAGCAATGGCAGCAGCGTGCCCGTGGGTTGGCACCCGCCTGCGAGCAGAGCACCGGGACACAGCACCCAGCCCACCTGGATCCTGCACAGCGCCCCGGGACACAGCGCCCATCCCCCCTGGAGCCTGCACAGAGCACCGGGACCCAGCACCCAGCCCACCTGGATCCTGCACAGCGCCCCGGGACACAGCGCCCATCCCCCCTGGAGCCTGCACAGAGCACCGGGATCCGGCACAGGGCGCTGGGACACCGCGCCCAGCCCACCGGGAGCCCGCGCAGAGCACCGGGATCCTGCGCATAGCACTGGGACACTGCGCCCGTCCCAGCTGGATCCAGCACAGGGCAGCGGGATCCAGCACAGAGCAACGGGATCGTGCACAGAGCACCGGGACACAGCACCCATCCCACCTGGATCCTGCACAGAGCACCGGGATCCCGCACAGAGCACCGGGATCCAGCACAGAGCCCCGGGACACCGCGCCCATCCCACCCGGATCCTGCACAGAGCACCGGGATCCCGCACAGAGCACCGGGATCCAGCACAGAGCCCCGGGACACCGCGCCCATCCCACCCGGATCCTGCACAGAGCACCGGGATCCCGCACAGAGCANCCCATCCCACCTGGATCCAGCACAGAGCCCCGGGACACAGCGCCCATCCCACCTGGATCCTGCACAGAGCACCGGGACACAGCGCCCATCCCACCTGGATCCAGCACAGAGCACCGGGACACAGCGCCCATCCCATCTGGATCCTGCACGAGGACACAGAGTCCATCCCACCTGGACACAGTGACTGCCCCTGGATCCCTGGCAGTGCCCAAGGCCAGGCTGGAGGGGCTTGGAGCACCTGGGACAGTGGGAGGTGTCCCTGCCATGGCAGGGGTGGCACTGGAGGGGCTTTGAGGTCCCCCCCACCCAAACCAGTCTGGGATTCTGTCTCCTCTCAAAACAATCCCGCTGCAGCAATGGAAGGCATCCTGCCCTGGAGTTTGGTTAATAGCTCCAATTAAAATCTTTTTGCAGGGCTCTGAGAATCGAATGGGCCATTTCCACGTGTTCAGTAGTTTGCCTTCGAGATCCCCACTCCTGAAACGGTGCCAGCATTCCCAGGAGCTGCCACATCACTTTGGTTGGCATCACCAACAGAAGGCCAGTCTGAGGTTGGCACGTGACTGCTCCTGGCACTGAGGATGGGGGACAACACACAGGACAAGGAGGGGACACAGCAACAACAACAAAAAAAAAAATCCAAAAATCCCACCCACACTACATTGAATTTTAAGAGTTGTGGTTTATGTCCAAATTCACAGAAACTTTGGAAGTTTTGGATATTTTCATGATGACCAAAGAACAGTAGAATCATAGAGGAAATCAATAAAGTGCTCTTGGAGGTAAAACTAGTTTTTAAACATTATTTTAATATCTTTGAGGAGGAAAGAAAAGGTAATAATTCCAATTAGCCTAGGAATTCTCAGGTAGTAATGGCTAATACAGCTGCATTTTGCTTTTTCTCCTGTAGCAAAAATACCACAGAAATAAGGACAACCCTTTCCCCCTGTGCTGCAGCACAAACTCTTCCAATGAGCATCCGGCCATTGCTCAGTGTTCTTCAAAAGAATCTCAAGGTGCCTAAAGTTTCAACAAACAACCCGGGGCGCCCTAATAATTTGTCAGCTTTAGTTTTCAAAGAGCAGTTTCTGATGGTTCTGCAGAAGTTATGTAAAAGAGCTCATCCAGATCAATCCCATCGGATCACCAGTTACAGCCTGAAAGGCTTTGCAAAAGGCACTCCCTGAAAATTCCATTTGGAAAAGGGGTGGAAGGGGCAGATAAGTCAAGGGATAAATCTCAAAACACAGACTCAGCACCCTGACATTTTAAAAGGAAAGTTTTTGTCTGGCTCCTTTTTATAATTCCTTATTATTATTTAAATCTCTTACATGTGAAAAATGAAAAAAGTGATTTTGTCAAGCATTGGAATCAACAGAAATTTCCTTTTAAGTGCCTCTGTCACCAATGACTTCAGAATTCCTGACACAAAGATGGAGGTTTTTGTTAATAGGATTGAACACAAAGGCCAAAATCTCCATAAAATGCATTTCTCATTTTCTGCATAATCTATGACACGACCACATACAGAATTGTGTGGTAAAATATGAAATTATTTCCCATACTTCCAAACCTGGGAGAACCCTGCTGCGCTCTCAACTAAGCGGGCACCCCCAGCTGTAAGCCAGGAATTCTCTTAGCACAGGAACCAAGAGTCTTTGCTTGCACAGGTTTGAGTCATTGTCTGACTCCAGGTCCCAAACTGACAGAACAAGGCTGCAGAACACGCTGAGCCCGTATCAGACAGCAGAAAACACAGATAATAAGGAATTCCCAAAGGAGGAGCGAATCCAGGGGTGCCTATTTATAAAACACGGGCTCTAATTACTCCACTCTCAGCCCTGGGAATGTCACCGTACTGGATTCTCTCCTGCCTGAGAGGATCTGAGCGGTGCCACATCCCCCTGCAGTGAGATGCGCACGGAAAACCAGGAGGCAGGAGCCGCTTCCACCTCATGCCCATCACTCACAATCGCTCAGGCTGGAAAAGCCCTCTGAGACCTCTGAGCCCCACCACCCCCAGCCCTGCCAAGGCCACCACTGCCCCGTGCCCCCCGTGCCACATCCACAGGGCTTTTGAATCCCTCCGGGGATGCGGACTCACCACTGCCCTGGGCAGACGGTTCCTTTTGAGCAGGAAGGCTCGACAGCTCAGGGGAAAACAAAAACCACGGAATCACTGAGGTTGGAACAGACCTCCAGGATCACCGAGTCCAGCCTGGGACTGGTCCCCACCTTGTCCCCAGCCCGGAGCACCGAGTGCCACGTCCAAGGCGTTCCTTGGACACCTTCTGGGACAATCAGTCCAGCACCACCCCGCGCAGCCCCTGCCAAGGCTCAACAATCCTTTCCACCAAGGAAAGGTGAACAATTCCCTCTTTCGCCTCAACAGAGACCTCAGGACGAGCAGTGCTGTCCCAGCACCCCATAAAGCAGCTTTCAACCCCAGAGCAGCATGGGAACGCTGCAGTCAGACAAAACATTCCTTTAAAACCCAGGCCCTGCTGCCCGACAGAAGCACACGAGCGGCTCTGGCTCCAGCAGCCCCGGGCAGGGCAACCCCGCACTCGGCACAGGGCTCTCCGCAAAACTTTAGTTGTATGTGGGTGAACGAAAACATTTTCTTCACCATATGGTGCAGGAGGGAAATAATTGCCAAACGCCAGCAGCTCGCTAATATTGGTGCCAAATCCAGGGATAATGCTGTCAGCTCCCTCAGCCCACAGCTCCCTATTTTAAGACGTGCGAGCGAGCGCAGTTTGAAAACATCCACCAGGAGCTTCTGGCTGAAGAACCCTGCAAAGTCACAGATTCCCCACACAAGGGGAACTGTTGGGGTGTTTCATTGTTCAGAAGTCTCTGATTGAGAAAAATAAAGGAGAGAGTTTGCTGAGCAAAGAATCATGGAATTGTTTCTCTTGGAAAAGCCCTCCCAGACCATCGAGTCCAGCCTGTGCCCAATCCCCACCTTGGCCCCAGCCCAGAGCTCTTCCCTGGGCAACCTCCAGGGATGAGCACTCCAAACCTCCCTGGGCAGTGCCATGGCCTGGCCACCCTTTCCATGGGGAAATTCCTGCTGGTGTCCACCCTGAGCCTCCCCTGGCCCAGCCTGGGGCCGTTCCCTCTCCTCCTGTCCCTGTTCCCTGGGAGCAGGGCCCAACCCCCCCGGCTGCCCCCTCCTGCCCGGGACTTGTGCAGAGCCACAAGAGCTGCCCAAGCTTGGCCATTATTAGTGAAAATGGGTGAATAAATGAAAATAAAGTCAACTTTAGCCACACTCACAGTCAAGAACAGAAATGGAATTTCACAGTCACATTATCAGAGACTTAATTACTTTTAAAAAATGCTTTTCGAACATTAGGAAAGGGCACAAACACCTTTCCAAGAATCCCTGCAGCACACACAAGGCCTCATTAGAGCCCGAGGATTTTACATGCAGCGTATCTCAAGCTCAAAAAACAAACCACAGTTGTTCTTCCGGTGGTTTTCAGCCTGGAGATGTGCAAAATGATCCTTACCAAAACTGATGGATTTTAAATCATTTCCTAAGCAAGACATTCACATTTACAGTGTCATGGGGGGATCCCTCACTGCAGTCAGAGTTTATAAATCGGACAAGGCAGGTTGTGTTGTGTCAAAGCTTAACAAGTGTGAACAATCTGTGAATCCGTGCTCAGCAGCCCAGATCATCCCTTCCCGGCAGGATTCCATTTATTCATCAGGGAGCAGTTTGTCCAAACAGCCTCCGACATCGCACGCGAGCACTCGGGCCTGGGCAGGAGCACCGCGCACGCCAGGGCCTGGGGGAGAGGGGACGGGGCAGCGAAGCCAGGACAAACTCCTCCTGAGAGCTGGGAAATGCCTCCCCTGCCCTTATTGTCACCGTGAGGGATGGGAACCCCGATTTTACCGCCAAGGAAACAGATGGAAGCAACAAGGAAGGGGTTTTCTGTCCTGCGGTATGACACACACGTTCCTTTGGGACAAAGTCACCTCCAGCAATTGTCACAGGATCCCTTGGGTTTTCCCTTTTAAAGCACCCTGGAGAGAACATGAGCTGTCTGGAAAACTGAGACCACCTTGCCCCAGTTAAGTCATGGAATCCCAGGATGGGTGAGGCTGGAAGCGCCCACAGTGGGCCCCTGGTCCCAGCTCAGCAGGCTCATCCCAGAGCACAGGATGGCATCCGGATGGTTCTGGAATATCTGCATGGGGTGAAACTAGTTTATAAAGGGGGGGTGAGGGATCTTTGCTGTTTACTTTTGGTATGCAGCACAGTGGTTGGAGGATACAAAGATCACTGATCACAGCACATCAAATAAACCAAGCTGATAAATTGATTAATGTGCTGACTTCATATTATCCCATTCTGTTTTCTGTTTGATTTACATGTATAATTTACTTACTCATTTAATCTCATTAATAAAATATCAGATTGGGAGGCTGTGTGGACTGCATGTTTTCTCCTAGGGTGCTAAGATTAAAAACCTGAGGAATCTCCAGACAGCGCCTTTGTAAATCTCAGAGCGATGCTACAAAGCCGTGCCTTATAGCACTTCCATAATTGATGCTGGAATCACGGCACTGCTGGAGTTTATAGGAAACAACATTTGCATATCAGTCATTTCTTTAGACTAACAACAGGGGCTGGGGAAGCTGTGACTGGTGGGTAGAAAGCAGCATCAGAAGGGTTCATCACAGTTCCGAAAAATCGATCTCTGCTTCTCTCAGGGCTGAGAAGCAAAAGGCACCCGCACGTTTGGAGCCAAACGTGAGAATGGAGCCAGAATCCCAGGATCAGTGAGGTTGGAAAAGCCCTCCAGGATCCAGAGTCCAGTCTGTGCCCAATCCTCACCTTGTCCCCAGCCCAGAGCTCTGAGTGCCACCTCCAGCCCTTCCCTGGGCACCTCCAGGGATGGGCACTCCAAACCTCCCTGGGCAGCGCCAAGGCCTGAGCACCCTTTCCATGGGGAAATTCCTGCTGGTGTCCACCCTGAGCCTCCCTGGCCCAGCCTGGGGCCGTTCCCTCTCCTCCTGTCCCTGTTCCCTGGGAGCAGAGCCCGACCCCCCCGGCTGCCCCCTCCTGTCAAGGAGTTGTGCAGAGCCACAAGGGCCCCCCAACCTTGGCCATTATTAGTGAAAATGGGTGAATAAATGAAAATAAAGTCAACTTTAGCCACACTCACAGTCAAGAACAGAAATGGAATTTCACAGTCACATTATTAGAGACCAATTAACCTTCCAAATACAGAAAGGTTTGTGCAAGAGGAGGCGAAACAGCAGAAAAAACAAGAACTAACCACTGCAAAATGTGATTTATCTCCCCCATCTCAGAGCAGCACCACACAGCTCAGGGTTTGATATTCCCACTCCATACTCAGAGTGGCATTTGAAAAAGAACCTATACCTGTCCAATAAATTGAGTAACTGCAGGAGATGACCCCCAACGCGCTGGGAGAGGACAGACTTCTAAAACAAGCTCAGCTCCTCGCAGAAGCCCACCTTGCTGCTGGCACGCTCGCGAGCCCCGGGACGCGAGGTGCACGCACGCAAACGCCCCACGCACCCTCCGCGAGGCACCGCCCGAGCCCTTCTTCCCGTGACCGGGGCTGGCAGAGACAAAGCGATCTGTTTCAAAGGCCACCTTCGGATAGAAACTTTCCAACATCCATTTAAAATCCTGATTTTTAGGTATTCCAAAACCTGCTCAAAGATCAGCTCTAAGACCTGCCCGTGAAACACAAATATGTACATTTTTAAATACTAAACCAAATCAGAGCAACATTAAATAAGTCATCCAGATATTATTGCTCCAAAAGCAAACATCTGGTAACCTACCTAGAATTTTTTTAATTACTATTTTTTCAAACTGAAATATCAATAAAATGCCTGACCTTCACATGAAAATGTTTTACACCAAGCATAAGTTTATTTATTAAGTTTTAGCAGGTCTTTATCCCCTTTTTGTTAAGGCAGGGAGGCTGATGGCCCCAGCCCTGTTTGTAGCTTTGTGCCCACCCACCATAAAGAGCCTTGCAGCCACCTGACTGACTTCAGGCGGGTTGGACACAAAGACAAAGGTCTAAATGATAATTTGTTGCTGTCAACATTATGTACTTAAGGAACCAGAGACACTCCATTAGTGCCCCACTGGAGAGAAACCGTGCAACACGAGCTTGTCCTTTGTCAGCCACCAGGAATTCAGTCCTGAAATGCTGAGTCACAGGACAGGGGACCGGGCAACAAAGAAATTAAATCTGCATTGAAAATAATTTAAAAACAGCTATGTCTGAGAATCTAAGGTGTCCCTGGGCAGGTCACTCATACGGGACACATCAAACACGTCCAAAACTTTCTGGGATGTCTTTACTGCTGCTGGCCTGCTCCTGTCGTGCCTTTCCAAGAGGAACCGTGAGGCCCACAGAAATCTTTCCGTGTAGGTCCTTGGTGGGCAATAAGCAACACTTTCACTTCCCCCTTCCCCTTCAAGCTTGCAACGGCAAAGGCGGATTTTTCAGCACTTGAGCCAGTCTGTCTCATCATAATTTATATCTTTCCTACTTTTGATATCTATTTTCAGCCCAAGCCCCCATGCCATGGCCCAGCACTCAGAACTGCAGCCGCCACTTCAGTGCTGCTGCCCCACCTCGGGGTGCTCCGTGCTCCCAGCTGCACAGGCAAACACTGGATGCCTTCAGGTACCAAAACAGCGGCAACTGGGGTTTTTAACCAGAGAATTATGGATTTAAATGAGAAGGGATATTCAGATTCAGCATTCACTTCACCTCTTTGGCTCTTGGAAAGAGCTCCTGGCTTTCATGGCCAGAGTTTTTGGAAAACACTGCAACAGAGGGATGAACTGTCAGCACAAAGAGTCAACTTTGATATGCAGGTGAGCTAAGTCCAGAATCAAGACTAAACCAAGTCTAGTTAAGTTCTAATCAAGAATAAAGCAATAAAAACAATCAAGCAAATAATAAAGCAATCAAGCAAGCAATGATGATACACTTCAAGCAGCAATGTAAATTTTGGGTGTATAAGCAGAGATGTTCTACTGGTGTACGTGCACAAGGCTGAAAGGTTTGTGTCTGACACATCAACAAGAAAAGAAACACTTTAAACAATGCAAAAATATCATTATAAATAATTTGGGATATAATTCCAAACCTTAATTGAAATCCCAGAACCAATTGTGGTTTATCTGTGCACAAGAAGAGGCAGAAGAATGAGCAACTACAACAATTGCCGGCAGCATTTGACCCCTCCAGGAAACAAACCCCAGAAGAGTGATGAGAAGTGGGTTTGCCCAGAGCAAAAACTGGGAACTGATGTTCAAATTCTCATCATTTGCTAGTAATTAGTCATAGCAGTTTGAAGCAACACGTCTCCTACAAGAGCAATCGTGTCACTCACACTTCCCAGAGGTTCTGATGCACCGAGTACAGAAACCCAAGGCTATTTACTGGTGAAATCGCAGCAGGCAGCACCACACCCCTGGGAAAGCCACAAATTACTGCACGTGGCGAGGAAACCCACGGGAGGCAGCAGAGGTGGTGTGCCCAGCCCGGCTCCCGCCGGCAGGAGGTTCTACTGCCGTGGCCAGAGCTCCCCACGCCAGGGCCGGGCACTCACAATCCCCCCACGCTGGCAGCACGGGAATGACATTCCCTCCCTGGCACACGTCTGCCTTGGAAAGGCTTCTACGCTTCGTGTTGTGCGGTCAAGTCAGCAATAGCGAGTGCGCAATACTCCCACGGTGTGTGTGGAAATCAAGAAGCCATGGAGCAGGCTCCAATCCACAGCTCCTCAAGAAGCCTTTGCCAATAAAGCTGGATCTAGAGGGACACCTCATGAGAGGAGAGCCGGCCCTAAAACAACCCAAAGCCCAAAACATGCATTTTCAGTAGTTTAGCTGAAAGTTGCTTCAATGTAACATCATGTTTTACATTCTCAAATTCAATTCCAAGTACTTCCAAAACTTGAAATGGATCAGTTTTGGGGAACACACACACAAAAAAAAAAAAAAACTGAGAAAGAAGCATCCTGGTATTGGCACAGCCATTCTATTTTCTTACGCTGAACTGCTGAGACTTAGCCCAGGGTCGGTGCTTTAAAGTGAGCACATGGAAGGGGTTTCACCTTCACCCAGAGCTTGGGCAGCACACAGAAAAATAGCTCTGGTTTGGCACAGGGCTGGGGCTGAGCAGGGAGGGGAGTCCAGGTTCATATTCCACATCCTGCAGCTGGTCAGCAGCCAGCCAGGCAGGCAAGGAAGGAAAAATGATCCAATAGAAATTCCTGCTCTCTTTGGCCTAAAACAATTAACCCTTGGATGCAAGAAGGGGTCTCACTCCTACCTGCTGAGGGACAGGGATGCTCCCTCAGCACCACAATCCCCACTGAGAGCAAGGACAGCCAGAGCTGGCTGCGGGGAGATGGGAATTGGACACTTCTTACCACAATTCCATCAGGAAGGGGAAGCACAGTCCCCCCAGACAGAGCATTAATCAGCATCAAGAACATCCCGAGTGCAAGCTCCAGAAGCAGCATCCTGCCTGCACGTGGTTCTGGAGGGCTGGACATCAGGACAGGGTTACTGATTTTAGCTACGGAAACACGGAACCAAGGTTGGAAAAGACAAGTAAGATTGAAAAGTCCAACCACCAGCCCAGCAGCACCACCATGGTCACCACTAACCCATGTCCTCAAGAGCCACGTCGACAGGTTTAACACTTGCAGGGATGGTGACTCCAGCACTGCCCTGGGCAGCTGTGCAGAGCTGGACAGCCCTTCCTGTGAGGACAATTTCCCTAACATCCAGCCTACACCTCCCCTGGGGCAGCCTGCGTCTACTTCCTCTCATCCTGTCCCTTGTACCTGGGGGAACAGAGTCCAAGCACGCTGAAGCAAAGAAGCCTTAACTTTACCCATGTTGGTGTTCATGAAAAGCAAATGTTCTTGGAAAAGAAATCCAAGGCATCGCTTAATGACTGAGCAGTTTTTGTCACAATCATTTTTCTTACCAAGTGCTTAAGTTGCTGTTGTTGGAAGAGACACGTTATTCAAAAAACTCCTTTGTGCAAAAACCATTTCATAAGAAATCCCAAACCAGATTTAAGCTCTGCCACCTACAGTGACAGTTTGCAGCTTCCCATTTTTTTCTGGAAGCGCAAACGCATCAGTCAGCTCTGCACCACGAGGGGCCTCCTCAGTGAGAGCCACAATCACCCTGCCCTGAGTTACTGGCAAAGGCACACGTTTCATTCTTGTGCTTGGGATGACAGAGGGAAGATCAAGCAGGGCTCCAAAATTTGTTCCAAGCCTTTTGAAATCCTCTGACAACATTAAAGTCTTGACAGTTTAGCAGCAGTTCCTTAATTTTTTATGGCCCACTCCACCTCTTAGAAAGAGCAATGCCTAAAATTTCAGTGTTGCTGCTGTGCTCGCAGGAGCAGATCGAGCCCATGTCACAAACATCACCCCACGTGTGGCACCAGCTGGATAAGGAGTGGCCTGAGCACTCACGTCAGCCTCAAACCCCAGCCACGACACGCATGCCATCCACAGCTTTAGTGGGATGTGGGCAAAGCTTAGAGCACCAGGAGGCTGGCCCCCTCCAGGCTCCTCATTTAGGGCAGGAACACCGGGAGGAGCTCCGGGAACCAGGCACAGCCGGGCACAGAGGCAGCCCCTCCCTGGAGGGGCCTTTGCCCTTCAGCCAAAGCACTGCCATTGCTCCGTGCCACCGCTCCAGCCCGGGGAGGGGATGCTCCATGGGAAGCCCCTCTGCTGACAAACCCCACCTGAGAGATTTGGGATCTCCTGAGCCAGTCTGGCATTATGGAAAGGCTCTGCTCTGGGTGACGAGGTGAGGATCGTTCACAGGGTGGGCTCGAGGCTCCTAGAGGGCTCTTTGCACCCAAAAGTCCTGTGACTGTCAC
Organism: Callaeas wilsoni; assembly: GCA_013398955.1. Lineage (NCBI taxonomy): Eukaryota > Metazoa > Chordata > Aves > Passeriformes > Callaeidae > Callaeas > Callaeas wilsoni. The sequence goes on along the minus strand of VWPU01002524.1, from coordinate 2,335 downwards.
CAGTGCCCCTTCGGGGCAGCCCCAGCTCGTGGCTGTCCCTGCAGCAGCCTCTGGATGCGCCGGAGCACGTTCCTCCCCTGCCTCTCCTCACAAGCAGCAAACACAAAAAGAGAGTAATGCTTGTCATTTGCATTCTGCTAACAACTCACTCAAAATAAGCAGATCAATCACATATAATTAAGTTGTCAACCCTTAATATAGGGTGCTGCACTACTTTTAAAAAAGCAAATATAAATAGCAAAGCAACAGGAAACAAGAAGAAAAGGTCTCACTGATGTTTATGGCCGGCAAAAACCCAGGCCGCTGATTTTTCCCATTATTCCAGTTAAAAGCTGAAATTTAGCTGTTTAATATTTCAGCTGGATAAATCTCAACCACGTCTGAGACATTTAAATCTGCCATTTGTGGATATGTAGCTGACCCTTAGCACAGTATAATCCCTGCAATATATTTATGAAATATAAACCCAGCCATGCTGACCAGCAGTCAGGGTTACAGCGATTCAAGAAATAAAATCTCTTTTCCAAGGAGCACAGAGGGTAAATCAATGGGAACGATTTACATGAGTGCAAGGCAGCTCCAACATGAAATAGAGGTGGCTTGCCCTTTTAGGGAAAATGATTTCTAACAAAAATTGACATTTTGATGAAGATTGTTCCAAATTTTAGTGGCACGTACAGAAAAAAAAATAATAATTTAAGGGAAAAAGAAAAGTTCTGAGCAGTTGCTACAAAAGGTGCCCGTGCCCGGGGAGGGTGAGGCCGCAGGGTCTGTGCCCCACGCTGGGCTCCCCACGGCCTCCGGGCACTGCGGGGAGAACCCCAGCCCAGTACAGCTCCTGCTGACCGGCTGAATCTGCTGCAGGTTATCAGCCTCCTGCATAAGTGCTGGTTAATTTATTTCATTTTGTTCAGCACCTGAATGAGGGTTCTTGGCTGCCATCTCATTTACAGGCTGTATTATGAACCTGTGAATAGGGTTTTCTGCTGGCTTTATGCTCCAGCAGTCCTTTTCGTTTGTTTGTTTTGCATGAGGTGTCTAAAGAGAAAAAATTCCCACTTTTTAAAAAAAAAAATCTTGCTCAAATTATCCCCTCACTTTGATTAGTCTGGGGTTGACACGGAGGAAATGTTTTCCTGTTGCAGAACAGGAGAAGCCGATTCCTGCCCGAAACGCAGGAGCCAGCCCTTCAGACACGCATCCCTCGGGCACCAGAGCCGCGGTGCCGGCGGGATCCCTGGGCAAGCCCCGGAGCCCAGCCTGCGAGGATCCATGCCCCAACGCCTCCGGGGGCCGGCAGAGGCTGTTCTGCCTCTCCCAGCTGCCATCCAGGTTAATACCAGATTAAAATTTCATAAGCCTCTGAGATCCCACAAGGTAGGAGTGTTTGACAGGTGAAGTTCAAAATGGATTATTTTCCCCCCTCAAATTCCAGAAAGATTTTGATCTTTGACATCAACATGTACTTCAAACATGATTAAGTGGCAAAAAAAAATAAAAATCCATCCTTTATTAAGCTAAATGACAAGTTATTTCCTTTCTTTTGATGGAGAATTACACAGGAGAAAAGTTTCACAAAAAGAAAAAAAAGTAATAAAGAATCTGATCCGGTGATTTTGATTATTTCAGGAAAAGCTAGGAAAGGATGGAGTGACTCTTCAGTAAATCTATGAACCATCTTACTCAGGAAATATCCCAATGAGGAAAAACTAAAACCAGGGGAATTAAGCCCAAATCCATATTCAGTTCAGCACTTTAATGATATTTTCAGTGCGGGAATATCCAATAAGTAGTGAAAGGAACTGTAATTATAATGTTTTTGGTAATTATATCTGAAATATGGACCTGCAATTTTATCTCTGGCTCTGCACCTCTGACCCAAATAAACCCTGGCCATCAGGGATCCCTCCTGGCTACACTCTAAGGCAAATTTTGGCTGCTTTGGGCAAACCCTCTCCTTGTATTTGAGTATTTTCAACAGTAACAAGAGAGCCCTTCCAGGGAACACTACAGGGATCACATTCCTTTGTGGAACACAGAAGAAACCATGCAAAGAGAGAAATTCTGCAGCTGCACCAGGGAAAACAACGTAGAAGAAATTTAAAAGAACCATTAATAACATGTAGATAAATAAAATAAGATCACAACAGTGTCACAGACTGCCTTCCACAGAAGCAGCCAGAACAACCAAGCTGGGGCCTGATCTGGTGGCAGTTAAGAGCAGCTGATGGAAATTAATCCCATAAAATTCGAGTCTGGCTTGTTGGCTTCTATTGACCAGCACGCTGCGTCAGGTGGAACATTACACAACGCTCCTCACCTGAGGAGTCAGCGC
>VWPU01002522.1:0-39283 GCA_013398955.1 Callaeas wilsoni | reverse complement strand
GGGGGCGCCGTGGCGGAGCCGCCACGCCAGGGGGCGCCGTGGCGCAGCGGCCGGGCCGCCTGAGGCGGGGCTGCTCCGGGAGGCCGCGGCCGGCCCGTGAGGGCCGTGCGGGCCGTGCGGGAGCTGGAACCGGGAACACCCCCGGCCGCAGGTCGTAGCGGCCAGGAGCAGCAGCTCCGCAGGGCACGCCAGGTGCTGCTGTGACGTGACACACCGGGCAGGCGCTCCGGGGCGGGAATGACGCCAGTGACGCCAGCGCGGTGCTAGCGGGTCACGCTGGGGTCAGACACCTTACGGGTTCTGAAAGTTTAATTATTTGGCAAGGATACATTGGTTTTTTAATATTTATTTTATGTACATTAACTAAGATCCACCTGAAAATATTGCTACTTCAGATGTAGCAAATTAGATTAAAAATATTTTTCAAATCCTGTATTCATTTCTCTCATGCTGTTGCCAGTTTATTGAAGTCTTGCTGGCCAGTTTAAGTAAGGCCGCTATAATGGAGGCTTATTGTTCAACACATAATTAGTCTAGATCCTTGAAATTCTATAAAACTTTGCCACACTAAATAGCAGCTGTTAATGCTTGCTGAGTATCTTTAATATGCACGATCCATAGTACTTTGGAAATCATTAAAACATGACATTGTTTCACAAACAATGCCATGTGCGTCACAGAGGAGCCAAGAAACACACTGGGAGCAGACTGCTGGAAAGACAGGAAATAATCAGCTCGTCCTCTGCCCCCATTTTGATGACTCTTTGACCCAAAAAGCGAGTAGTGTTTGATAGGCAGGTAAGGCTGAGAATCAGGGCTTCTAAGGAGGTTACAAACTGAGTGCAGGAAACCTTAGAGTCTCTGGTTTTCACATCAGGCGCAGACAGCTATGCATGGTTTCGATATTTACTGAAATACACCTGATACCTGTTAGAAAGGAGGGATCCTAGCTGTCAGCTGCACTATTCTGAGACTAGAGAATACTGTACAGCAAGTGCACACAAAGTCTGACCTCTGTGAAAAATTACCCTGGTCTTTCTCCCTGCAGTTCTTCTGGAGAGGTGGGGAAGCTTCTGGGTCTCACCACTGACCTTATCCTCACCTTTTGAGAAAAAATGTTGTGGACTAACTAGGAACACTACTAAATGATGGGGTCTTCATTTTCTGAAGTTAAAATAGCCTTACAGAACCAAATCTAATCCTGCTCTGCCAATAGCCAACTGCAAACCCTCATTACCTTTTGCAGAGTTAGCATCAAAACCCTTGGCCTGATTCTGCCAGAGCTCCAGGTAGTTTTAGATAACTGCTTTCACAATATCATTTGTCAGACCAAGGTTTTGGCTTACACAAGATCAGAAGGAAAAACAGTTAGCAAATGCATTGCCAAGTCGTGGTTCCAGTGGGAGAACACAGGGAAAGAAAACTGTTACTTAATCTTTAAAATATTACATTATTTTAAGTCGTTTCACCCTCAGTGTTCTTCACAAATTATGGAAGTTAATTTATAAACAGAATGAAAAAAATCCTACCAATTAGTAAAAAATTGGTTTTTAAATGCTTTAATTATAGTAAGCAATGAAATAAATTGGACAGGAGCCTGTATTCTGTAAATGAGTATGTTGACCATGAACAGTGCCAGTGGGTATATACAGAGTCCCATGAAAGACAGAGGTTTCAGTATTGCCCATTGCCCAGGACCAAGATCATACCAAGTTAACACGACACTGATCCTGCGGTGTTAGATGAGTATGTGCCGAGGCAGTGAGCAGGACTTTTCACAGCATGGTGCATTTGGGATGTGCTGGAACTGCGGACATCTGGGGCCAAAACCATACAGAGTATTTTTCTAGGGCTTTTTTTCTTATATTTAGAGAGCTAGATTAGCATTTAAAGTTGCTGCCTATTTTAAGTTTATTTTTTGGGGAGGTTACAGTGTTTTTAATATGTTAGAACTCTTATGTCCATCTGCTTTGTTCTTTCTGAACTTCTGGCCTCTTTCAGAAATTTCAAATTTGACACCTAAGAATTGAGATGCTAATGACTTCAGATGCAGTGTGTTGTACTGTTAAATGTATCTTGATTTGTGTGTTTCTTAGTGCAGTTAATAATTTTGCTTACAGGTAGCTGGAGTGGCCTGCAGCTGCTCCCCTGAAATCTGTGGGAGTCTTAGCTTTGACGCCAGCGTGAGCTGGCTCTAACCTAGAGGCCATGCAGCTGGCTTTTACCATACTTAGCTGAGTATGAAATCATTGTATTAGTCAGAACAATGAGGAGGCAGAAGCAGAGCTGAAATTGAAGCTTTAAGGATCTGACTCATTCCGTTTCTGGCACAAGGAGGTGCAAATTGCACTTCCTGAATTTGCTGCACACCTACCAAACCCCAATTACCACACCCCAAATGCGCTATGCTGTGAAAAGCCCTGCTCAGTGCCTCAGCACAGAGCCATCGCCTAATTTGCTGTTGGCAGCTGCTGTTTGTAGGATGTTAGCTGAAAGATGGCTGTGTGCTGCTGCAACTCTCCTTACCAGTTTTGCAGTCTCTGCTCACGGTCACCCAGAGAGCCTGGCTTGTTCTAATGGTATCCTGAGAATCTCCAGTTGGACAATAACCTGACAGAGCAGGGCCCCATCCTCTCTGCTGGTCATAAGCAGAATATTGTCTACTTGTTTTTTCCCTCAGAAATAGCAATAATATAGCTTCTCAGATGTGTTCTATCTGTTCCATCAACTAGAATAATTTTATTACTCCAATTCTATAAAATTATATCCTCCCCAAAAAAAGCCCAAAGCCAGCAAGCCCACTGTGGTCTTGCCAAAAGCATGTTGCAACCCCTTTTAAGTCACAAGCCCTGTCTGAGAAGTATCAACAGAATGCAGTGGGTTGTAGCAGTGTCAGTCTGATTCAGCAGGTACTTGTGCATGGAGACAGCCACAAGGTACACTCGGCACGAAGAACCAGCCAAAGGAAATTCTGCCTGCTCATCTCTGGTGGTTGGAGCAAAGGAGGAGCTTTCCAGGACAAGTCAGAGAAGATGGGAAACACGTTTTCCCCAGTGCCTGTGTCATTACACAAAATGTACTGGTGCAGATACCCCTGGTTGCTGCTGTTTTCTACCCAGGATACCAGCTTGCAGCTACCTATTTAGGACTGTTTCTGACAGCTACTTTGGGGAAAAGGCTGTTGCCATTCTAAGGCTTGGGACCAAAATTTGCATGAAAAATGTGGAGGTTTTTTGGTTGTTTCACCTGCATTTTCCAGGCCACTTATGTTTTGTTTCCACAGTTAAAATTTGTGGGCTTCCAAGCAGGGGTTCAGAGATGCAGCGAGGCAGGAGTCCAGAGTGAGGAATGAATTATTTATTAAATTTACAATACCATTTATATATTCTAGTTCCATAAAGCAATTGAACAGTGTTCACACTTCTCCTAGGGTGATTGGTCAAGTCTCAGACACCCACTTAGAAATGTTTTTTCCTAATATAATGTACACAAGGTCAGAAGATACCAGATATGAATGTTATTTACAAAAACCCTATCTATTGTTTATATAGCGTACACAGCAAAGGAAAAGTTCTCACAGAATGAATGCAAGAAGAGAAAATTTCGCTGCGAACAGCATTTCAGCATCCACAAAAAATCACTATACACATTAGAGATTCTCAGAAGTGGTGAAGAGATTCCCAGGAATGATTTTTCATTAAAGGTGAGTTAGTTTTTCAGTTACATAGTTTTTTATAAATATTTATTCCTAGAGCACATAGAAGATGCTCTCTTATCCCTCCCTGACCTGGAAGACCATAGGACTCCATAAAAACAGCAGTGATTCAATATCAAATGCAGAATTGAGTAATAAGCAGTGAGAAGGGGTAGTGCTGATGTGGAAGGAGGTATGTTCTCTCAGTCACACCCTTCATCTTGCTTGTCTATACTTACCTTACTGAGTATTGACCTTGTAAGAATCAATCTATTTCCCATAGGCTATTCTATTCCCTAATTCTTCTCATATTTCTTCTAATATTGCGGTATTAAATAATTTAAAAATATTTTATTTCTGAAATATTTTTAAGCATTTCTTAAAAAATTTTGAAACAACTTTGAAGTCTTGCCTTTGAGCTGTTGAAGTTGGCTGAAGGGACATGCAATGAAATAGTTTATGTAGTTCATGCCATAAGAAAAATATCAAAAGATCTTACTTTTTTTTGTATTCTACCTGGGTGGAAGAAGGATTTTTTTAATGCTTTCAGAGAGGAATGCTTTCAGAGAGGAATGCTAGAAAACATACTGAGAACCCAAAGAATATTGACAGAGTGATAAAGTATCATCCCCAGTAACAACAACAAAAAGGAAATGACTGTATATGTTCCCTTTTCTGTGAATCAGAGCACCTAAATTGTGTACAATATGTCTTAGGCTATTAACAGGTATTCTCTTTACCACAACTAATTAATTAGGAGAATTACATTCTAAGTAAGGGGAGCTAAGATTTATTACTGTTTCTGTAAAATTTTAGGCCACAGTAAATCTATGATAGCTGTGAGGTTATAGTATTTATTACAATATTTATATCTGTTGCTATTACTTTTTGAGTCTGTGATGGCATAAAAAACTGTAAATGCCTCTAGAAGGACTCACATTCTAAATACATAGTGACATTCTAGACATTTTGGTTTCCAAGTAACTTCTCTATTTTAGCTTCTCTTTAATTTCTCTTGCTTCTTCTTTTACAATGAGCAATATTTTAGCAACACAGAGAAGAAAACAGATGCAAGAAGTACTCCAATTTGAACAGAGACAAAATACAAGGTAAGTTAACTTTTGAATATACAGTCGAGTTACATCATATTCCTTTAATTATCAAGGTTTGATAGGCATGCGTGTACTGCTGAAATCTGTTTTTAAAATTTGTCATTTCCAGATAAAAGTCTAGGTATTCTCTACAGAATTCATCCTTATCAGTAAAGGGATGAATTTAAGACTACAGTTTGTGTTAGACTCAAAGAATAATTTTATACTCAGTAGCTAAACATTAAAAGAGTGAGGATACACCAGATTATTCTTCTCAGCAGTAAGAAAAACTATTTCTGGAAAATACATATTTCTATTTACACTCTGCAAGATATATTTGAAAATTACTTTTGATATTCTTCAGTGAGTCTGCACCCTAAGATTTGAGTCATACATGTCTTTAAATACTGCCTCAGTAGGTTCAAACATAAAATTTTCCTACTTCTGAATTATTTTTAGTTCATCAGTCTCGTCCTATGCTCTTTTTGTATTGTGAAACTTCTCCAAATGATATTTCTTAAATTTGGGAATCGATTATTGGTACAAAATCAAAATAATTTTGAATATGTCCAATCTTCTTAACATTTTACCTATAGTTAACAATATTCTTTCTCATGAGTCTGACTAAAACTGCAACAGACTAGAAAGCATTCGGCATCAATTCCCACACTTCCATCTTAAACCAGTCCTGTCCAGTAGAAAACAGCAGTACCCTTTGGCTTCAGTGGAAGAGAGTCCATTATTTTGGCTAGAATTGTACATGATTTTCTGTCATCATGTGGATAGTTTTTTCACAGTAGATTCAGTTTGCTTTGTGGTATTACAGTTTAGAAATATCTTATCTGAACATCAGTCTGACCTGTTAGCAAGTGATGCCTTCCTAGCATCTCACATTGTAATCCACATTTTTCCTTGTTTGAAGTCTCTCTCATATCAGGATTACAGTTAGAAGCAGGCCAGAATCAGAGCAGCAGGCTGCTCCTGCAGTGTTATTTGGGATGAAATTCAGTTTCCTAAATGGAGCCTTTTAAAATGCCCTGAGTTGCCTAAGACATCCATATGGGGCTGTTGGATATGATGGGGCTGTCAGAATAAGGAGACCCTTACTCATCTGGAGCACGCGGTGCTTGAAGCGTGTGGCATCCTAGAGCTGCAGGGTTTTCGGCACTGCCAGCAGACAGTGTGGAGTCACTGCTGCAGCCACCACCAGTGCTGAAAGGGGAGCTCCTCCTCATGGCACACAGCAGCAGCCCCGGCTGCAGGAAGGGCTGCCCAGGCTCCGGGGATAGGCACGCTTCAGGGCACAGCCTAAGCAGCTGGTGAGTACCAGGTCCTGGGTGCCAGACTGGACTGCCCCTCTTGAGCAGCGGGAGGTTGCTTCTGCTGGGTGTGTATTCTTTTTAGTTTGCATTACCAGACCACTTCAGCCACTAAATATATAAGTATTAAAAATCCTTTTGTTTCCACAGTGACTAAATATTGCTTTCAGATTATTAAATATTTCCAAGTATGTTTAGTCAAAATTAGTTTGGAGTTTTGAAAGTCAGTGAACGTAGCAATGATAGAAGACAGTATAAGACACATTAGAGTGGTAATCTAAATTTTGATTTTGTTTAAACCTTTCCTAATTTATTTCCCAATATATTATCATTGTAATGTCCATGGGCAGTGCCTGAAATAATACAACTAATATATAGTGGGTTTATTATTTTGTGTAAATGATAAAATGAAAGAATTTTACTTCTATAGATAGTCTAATTAAAAACTCCAAATGAAGTCTGTGATGCTTCTAAAATGAAGCTTTAGCTTCATGTAGAAGCACTGCAGATGCACAAACAGGCTTCACTTCCTGTCAAACTCAGTGTTAACATTCTTTAACCTTTTGTAATATTGGAAAATCTGCAAGATGAAGACTTACATGTGTTGTGGGTAAAGACTTGTGTGAATAGGCCCCATGACTGTTACAAGAACTGTAAAAAATTCATAAATTGAAATTTTACCACATGCCTTGCAGACTGATCTAAATCAGCAGAGAAGACCCTTTAACCACTGTTTTCTTTTGCCCACACATAGGAAATGGCCAACTGATAGATGAATGACTAAGCAAAGCTTTCCTTAGTTATGCACATATAAAATTGACTTTCTAGGGCCCCTGACAACCACAGGACTCAGTGGTTTAAGTCTACAATGTCTATTCTGAGAATTCTAACAAAAACAATAGCAATTTTTTGCTTATTTAATGCATCCTTTCAATAAGTTCATCATTCTGCACAATAAATGGAAGACTGAGTGCCTACCATGCATATATATATATATATGCACACACTTATATATAAATGGCTGAAGTAGCTATATGTGCCATTTGCTAAACAGATTATAGTAGGAGACCAGAAGGCTGATTTGTGACAATGCAGTGCACTTTAAAAATAGCTCCAGACCCCAGTATTGACACTGCTGAACTGCAGCTCAGTGGCTGCACTGTACAAACAGAAGCAGGCCTGTGTGGAGTAGTTTGAAACTTTGGAGCTGTAACTCTGAAGTGATGAGTTGACAGGAAGTGGTGATTCAGCCCTTTGGAGGGAAGCTGCAATCACTGGCCCCTTTTGCTTAAACAAAAGAAAAATACTAATATTTCTCTTTTTATGAAAAGCTTGTACACATGCAATGTCTGTCCCTGACACTTGCATCAAAATAAACTTGCTATAGTCTGTATTTTTCCACAGACTTCTTGCAGCCCATGTAATAATTTTAAAAGCTTATCTCTTCTCCATATGCCCAAAGGCCAGACATACCTATGGAGACTCTATGTCCCTTTCTTGAACAATGCAGAGTCAGTAAGAGATGCTGACTCTACCCCATCCATGTGCTGTTTGCATTCAGAAGTATTCTGGAAGAAGATAACTGTAGGTGAACTATGGAAAATCTACTATAGGGTTTTGTTAAGACAGAAGCTATATGTAGTACCTGCATTATGGCTTGCTGTTACCCAACAGCCAAGCATAGGCTGGTCTTTGTTATAACAAAAATGAGGTCACCGGGCTCTCCAAAGCAGCCTGGAAACCTTGTCAGGAGGAAGCCTATGGCTAGCAGCTGAGTGACAGCTGGCCATAAGCAAACTGAAAGCTTCCACCAAGGCTGTTATATGACTTTTGAAAAAAGGAAAAAAGGACTTATGCTCTGAAATTACCCAACTGCTTTGGAAGTGCTTAAACTGTAGTACTTGTGTACATAAGTATTTTCTCAATTGATGGTCACACAGAAAAACCTGAGACTCTATAGATCATTTACAGCATCTTCCTTGCCTCTGAATATCTTCTTTGGTTTTTGGTTTGGTTTTTTTTGAGTGTTCGTCTCTGTTCTCAAGTATTAAATTCAGTCTTCTCAGTAATGTGTACTTTAGTTAAATACAGGGAACATCTAAAGATGCTCGAAAATCACATTAAAAAACCATTAAAAAAACATTAGAAGTTACCTCAAGTAAACCCAGCATTTAAAACTCCGTTTAAAAGATTCTGCATTTATATAAAAATAAGAAAATTTTAGATGTCAGGGAGGCATTGAAATATCAGAAATACAAGTTTCTGAGACAGCTAAACTGCAGTGGAGAACTGATACTTGCAATAGAATAGTTCCAAAGATTTTGTGCACATAATGTTTATACTTAGAATTTTTTTATATGTGAAGTTTTTTTAAGTTGCTAGTGACAACTGGCAAAGTCAATTTGTCTTTAAATCATATCCTCCTGACTAAAATTTTACCTCAAATACTGTTCAAAACTGACATCTGTTTGGATATTTGAAAGCAAACATTCAGCACAGATTATGTCATAGTGCCAGACAGATACAGTCAGGAATGTACCTTGTTTTTCTAGTAAATGCAATACTTGTGAAAGATTCTAGAGTGGTTTTGTAGGTTGATATGTTTTAGACATTAGGGTTATTGTATTGCAAGTTTATTTCTCCACACTACCAGTCTTGCCAGTTGAGGGACCATCAGGAAGGCTCAGCTTAATCTCTTTATTTGTTTGTTCTTGCTTTTCCCCATGAAGCAGTATCAAATGAATTGAGAACCAGTTAAATGGCAGATCTCAGAGGGTCATAATCAGTGGCACAGGGTCTAGTTGGAGGCCTGGCACTAGTGGTGTCCCCCAAGGTTCAATACAGGGCCCAGTATTGTTTAACTTATTCACAGTATTGTTTACTTACTCATCAGTGACTTGGATAGATGCCTCTTCAGCAAGTTCACTGATGACACAAAGCTGGGACGAGTGGCCAAAACTCCAGAGTGCTGTGCAGCCATTCCAGAAGAACCTTGACAAGTTGGAGATGGAGAGATAGGCAGAGAAGGACCATCTGAAGGTTCAACAAGGGCAAATTCAGGGTCCTGCACCTGAGGAAGAATAACCCCAGGTATCGAGACAGCTGGGTGCCGACCCGCTGGATAGTGGCTCTGCAGAGAAGGACTTGGAGGTCCTGGTAGACAACAAACTGTCCATGAGCCAGCAGTGAGTCCTTGTGGCCAAGACGACAATGAGATTCTGGGGTGCACTAGGAAGAGCATTGCCAGCAAGTCAAAGGAAGTGATCCTGCCCCTTTACTCAGCCCTGATGAGGCACATCTGGAGTGCTGTGTCCAGTTCTGGGCTCCTCAGGACAAGAGAGACATGGAGCTCCTGGAGCAGGTCCAGTGGAGGCTGCAAAGATGGGGAAGGGACTGGAGNNAGGCAAGGCTGAGGGAGCTGGGCCTGCTCAGCCTCAAGAAGAGATGACTCAGAGGAGACCTCACGAATGTACACAAGTCTCTGCAGGGAGGGCTCAGAGGAAGGAGCGGGTTCTGCTCGGTGGTGCTGAGCAATAGCACAAGAGGCAACGGGCAGAAACTGATGCCCGGGAAGTTCCACCTGACCACGAGGAAGAACTTTACTGTGCAGGAGACCATGCACTGGAATAGATTGCTCAGAGAGTGTGTGGAGTCTCCCTCACTGGAGATATTCCAGAACCGTCTGGATGCAATTCTGTGCCATGTGCTCTGGGATAGACCTGCTAGAGCAGGGAGGTTGGACCAGATAACCCGCTGTGTTCCCTTCCAACCGCATCCATTCCGTGACTCTGAATCAATTTACCTATCAAAAATGCTTTGCAAACAATACTTATTATAAGGATACTTTGCATTTCTTTACTATTTATATTTATCTGTCCACTAAGTGGCCATCAAAAGGAGAAAGTTAAGGATATGCTTTAGAGGTTCTAGTGTGATATTCTTTCAGCCATGGAAACCAATATATCACATGTAAAGGTTACAGTAAAATCAGCTACTTATGTGCAGGCAAGCTTGTCTTATTGTGAATATCTGCTAATAATGCCTATGGTTGTGGGAAGAAATAGCATCAAGCTAACTGTATGAATTATGACACCTTTGGGTTTTCCCTTTATTTACAGGACCTTGGAGCTGCCTTTAAAGATCATGAACATGTTTAGTAATTCATCAGAGGGAAAATGCTCAGTATCAGTGCATATAGAAAATGTGGTTAAAACCACTCCTTTAAACAGATGATTACATTGTTATTATTTCACTCAGGTTGCTAATACCAGAAGTCGTTTGAGAATGCTTTCAAACGAAGAAATAAGTGCAGTATTTTCTCCTGTGCCATCACCTGCTCTGTTGTTCCCTCCTCTGTGACCTTGGTGCAATCTGTTAAACAGTACAAGTACTTACTGTGAGAACTCCACAATTTGTAATATGGACAACGTTTGCAGTACAAGGAGCACGTGGCAGAACTCCTTTTACTTTGATGGCACTTCACCAGTATCTTGCTGCATATGCTGATCTTCGCAGCATTTACTACCGCTCAGTGAAACACCAAGTCATCATTTGTGCTTGGATTATTACAAAGCTTAAAGCTATTTGCCTATTACTTAGAGAAGGCAGAAAAGAAACACCTCAAGATATATTCAAAACAGAACCTCGTGGCCAACTCTGCCTGGAGCTACTTTTGTCAGAGCAGCTGTAATTGTTTTAATTGTAGTTCATATAATCATCATTGTAATTGACTACTACCTCTTCTGCAGAGAACAAAAACATGATGGCCATTCAAATATCTAAAATAAAAAGGCCAGAAGAACTATCATTCATGGACTGCAACTAAGTTTGCACCTTCTGCTACTTGTGATAACAGCTGTTGGAAGACACCATGAAAGCACTATTTTACAGCCCTTCTTACTTTGTTATTTGCACTGTGTTTTAACCCTGTGGTTTATGGTCAGTGAAACAAAGAGCTGCAAATCAAGCTATTCAACAGGCAAAGACTTGGTGCAATTACCACATGGCAAACATTAATGACACAGCAGCTATTTAGTTTGCTGAGTTAGGTGAGTGCTCTTACATATAAAACTCTAACTTTCCACCTTCTAAGAAATTATGATTGTCAGCGCTGTAAAATAAAGAAGAAAGTCTTGGATACTCCTGCACAAACTGTTGTTATGACACTGACTGGAACTTAAGGGAAGTTGAACTGCTTGACTCCTTTAACAATTTTCATATTCTTGTTATTATGACCCTACTACTATGAGGCTTGCTATGAAACAAGATCAAGCAGAAGACGGAGTATGACTTGGCATGTGAGAATGCTGCAGGTTTCCCAAATGAAATCTAAAACAGGATTTATTTTAAAAGAAATGAAAACCTACTTTCACTGGTAGTTAAAATGATGATTATAAAGAATACAAAGGAATCCATCTAAAGGTAACTATTGTTATATAGGGAAGTAACAGCAGTAAAGTTCCAGTTACAGTCTTTCCAAATGCAAAATCAATTTGCAGAATCAAGTTTCAGAATAGTTTTTAAGATCTGAAAAGATATACACTATTTTTTCTTTTCTCATGAAATTTAGAACAATGAAGTTTTATTAAGATTTTAGTGAACTACTTTTTTTGGTGTATTTGTCCCTTTTACTGTTGAATTCTGAAATACGTCAAAAAATAGGAACACAATTTCTTTTTGTTTATGTATTTAAAGGAATGGGTTCTTGATCTAACAATGCTGATACATTGTTCTTGTAGGACCACTAAAATTGCTGTACTTGAGGAAAGGACATGCATATTTTTTTACCTCTTGCTTCGCCACATTCACTGTATGCCCTGGAAAGTCTAGAGGTTGCCTTTTGAAGTAAGGTAAAAGCTAATTAAATCTTTGGGGATTTGTTTTGAGAGAGGCTACCTAGACATAGAAATCTGGAAAAATTATAATAATTTTTAATTGAAAATTTTTCCAGCATTGTCAACTCCAAGAGATAAGTACGTACACCAGAAAATGAATTGTCAGCTTTTAAATTATTATAAAACTAAAGGAAAGCAAATCTGGTGTTCACTTGCCTTTTAATGTTTAACTTTTCAGGGTATGTTTGCTTTTAGCTTTGATATATATCTGTGAAGCTAAAAATTATTTTTAAATAAATACTAATACACTTCCTACTAATAGGATCCCCGAATCCTATCCCATAATGCTGTGATGAGGAAAAAAGTTACATTGTACTTCAGGTAACATTTCAGTAACTGCTGCATTACTGTACCATTCACTACATACTGACATGCACCCCTTGTGACTTTTAAATTTGAAAGCAGCGGCCTTGTGTACATGGTCTTACTTCTGCAGCTCTAGCAAGCAGATGAAAAAGGAGTAAAAAACTGCTTATTTAGCAGTCAGTTTAGATGAGCCAATGAGATCCCTCTTTGTAACCTGAAGTACAAAAAAAAATGAGGAAGTACGAGCCCAAGCACTTGCCAATTTCTTCTGTGGTCAGGCAGCAGATAAGCTATTTTCAGCTTGGCCTTTATTTTAGTGTATTACCGTCGTCATAAGGACAGCACAGTTTGCACAGAGACTGAAAACTAAAGCCGGCTGATAATGAGTTCCACTTTGGAATGAGCCCTGAATTTTAGGTATGACGGGGGAAACAAGTTTCCTGCGTCGCAGTATAGCAGAGACAACGGCATCGAGGTGATGGCTTGGGAAAGAGAACCGGCCTGAGTTCCGTGCGTGAGCTGAGCCCTGCGCGGAGGCTGCTCCGCCCGCAGCCGCCCAGCCCCGGCCGTGCCGCCCTGCGCAGCCACCGCGGGGCCGGGGCCGGGCTGCTCGGCAGAGCGCTTGCTTAAACCAGGAGCTCAGCGCAGAAAACGTCACAGGATGTCAAAAACAACACAGGATGCCTGACCTGTACATTCGCAACTCCTGAACAGGTCTTCTAGAGATGTATGCATTTCAACATCACTGAATTGCTATATAAAAACATGAAAACAAGCTATATAATAGCGTAGCTCCATGTTAGCAATGGAACCTAAAAATTATTTCAGACAAATACTAGAAAATAAAATAACTTTTAATTATTATTTTTTTCACCATAAATAATTTGAAATCTTGCTGCTTTTCTTATTTTACCCTGTTATTCCCAGTGTTGAATCAGAGCAGGAGGGAGACTAGAAGAGTCCTGCTACAGGGAGGCGGGGAAAGTCCAAGCTGACAGGTGGAAAAAAGTGCTGTCTGTGTGAAGACTGGAGTAACGTGGTCTGTTCTGAGTATCACTTAACTGCATTGCAAGTACAGGACCAGATTTAGAATAACCGCAAACTGAAGCCTGAATAGTGGTGGAAACAGTCATCTCTACAGAATTTTGGTAACGCAAGTTGAGTGATCGTTGGGGTCGCTCTTCTGAGTGTCTTGTTCACAAGCACTTGTTGTCCTGGCAAAAAGCCCTAGGTCCTAGATATCAGGAAGCAGTTCACAGTTTTCCCCTTCTCTGGCTTCTTTGGGGTTACAGCCCCAGGAGTAGATGGTCTTAAGTTCAGTCACTAATTACTGAATTTCAGATTTGTGGTGGCTGTTATAACAATAGTAATTTTGGTACCTTTTAAAGGCAGAGTTTGCAGTTAAATTAAATTCCAGTTGATAAACCTTTAGATAATACCAGATTTTATGCAGTTTATTCATAGTAAGATGATTATAGACCACAGGCTAAGGCAACCACAGATCTTCTCAAACAAATATGCTCAGCATGTTATATTTAACAAGACACTAAACATTCCACAATCATCAAATCCTTTTCTCCAATAGAGCTCCTCCTTATAAAAGTAAGAGGTAATGCCAGTAGAATTTTTTCAAGTAGGCAAAAGCTAATGAGGGATATAACTAATTTCTGACTTTGTTCTTAATCCCTTATGAGAGCTCTAAAAAGCTCTCTTAAGCTACTTTTGCTTTGTTGTGTTTTTATGTTTTAAATGCATAACACAAAATACACTATTTTGTCCCTGCTCTTCCTCTGCATTTGTAAAATGGACATTGGTCCATTTTATAGTGGCAGAGAACCTCAAAGAGCAGCAGCAGCCAACGTGCTCACCCACAGTAAGTTACCATAGGCTAAAAACAGCTGAGAACTGCATGCTGTGTAGAAAAGACACACAGGAACCAATTGTCCTTGTGGTGATCCTTCTCCCTTCAGTGGATTATGATTGGTGTTGCTTGTTAATTTGTATATTGTCCACTGTTAATGGAGAGGATATCTTCTGATGATTTATGCAGAGGATTTCAGAGTGGTGACAGCTGTTGGTGGTTATCATTTCCGGGAATGTAGACAGGAACACCTTGGAGTGTATCTTCAAGGTTGCCTTCTGTGGTGGTGCATCCTTCCCCACTCCTTGGGCCGCACTAGCATCTCAGGAACACTCATTAAGCCTTGGCCTTGATGAACAGCACCTGGACTAAGCTCCTCTTGAGCTTATCAGAAACAGTCAGCTCGTGGTTTTTCAGAGAATAGCCTTGGAAAATTACTTTTTGGGCCTGAATAACAACGTGAGTGGAACAACATTTTTATTATCAAACTTTCAAAGAAAGTCACTGACCCTGATTGTGGCCAGGATGGAAAATCAATATGACTAAAGCCAACTCTTCTGCAATCCCATAAACAGTGGTCCTAAGTGAGACCCTTTGAGCTCTCTTGGACCACAGCAGGCTGTGCCCGGCCTCTCCCCCAGAGTGGGACACGCTTGGAGCAGGTAACTCTCAAGTTTGCTATACTTGCAGTACCTTGGCCAAACACTGCCAACGTACCAATGGACCACTCATTTGTGACACCTTCATGAATGTTCTACAGTCCTGCAGAGCTTTTCAACACTTTCCAGGAGGGTCTCTCAGGCAACGTGGTTCTGCCTACATGTAAAGATAGGTTAGAATATTTTACATATGTGGATTGAAAACAGTGCCTGGGCCTAAATAGAGATTACACAGCAGTTTAATAGGGCAGCAGATAAATTCTCTTCCACAGGAGCTGACATCTGTCAGCAGTAACTGCAATCATGTGATTGGATTTCCAAATTTTAGATTTTTCAGGAGAAAGCATGCTTTTTAGTGTTCCTACTCAGAAGTAAAGCTGGCATCAAGTATCAGGAATATTCCCTCTCAGTGTCTTCAACTCAGAAGGTGATGGGTTTAGGTGATACATCCTGTTTTCTGTATTTGCAAGCACAGTGAGTGGTCAGGTTTCTGACAGTGAAGCGCTGTGCTTTTCAGTGCATTTTTCACTGATAACAAAAATCCTGGAAATCAACTTATGCCCTTGCTGGTATCTGCTCCGCCTGGCTGCCTAAACCTAGAGCCCAGAACCATACCGACTTCATGGAACTGGCAGTGATGTAACAGTTTGAAATTCAGCTTGAGAAAAAAATGAAATACATTCTCCACCGAGTTAAGAGAAGTTGGACTTACATTATTACTTTCCAAAACAGATTCCCTCACAGTTAGATGTTTCCAACAAAACTGGTTTGCACATTGCTGGAAAAAGATTTTGTGATCATGTTTTGCTTGTATTGTTCTGCTTTGTCAGTGTGGTTCAGAACACAAAGGCTATTGTTTAAAAAAACCATGGATGTTAACTTGCATTCCATTGCTGGGTTATTACATAGAGTGTGGAAAGAAAAAACAAGCTCTGATTTAAAAAAAAAAAAGGACATTGTTTCCTTTTCCCTTTCTTCTTCCTTATGACTGGTTCTCCTTTATTTTAATGTTTCTAGCCCAGACTCTGCTCTTAGAGACAGTGAGTGTCTTCTAGTACTTGTAGGCAAATATAAGTATATCCACAGCTGTGTCTATAGAATAGAATATTTCAGCTGGGGTGGACCCACAAAAACCATCTAGTCCAGCTGCATGTAGATCATCTAGTAGAGCTATATAAATTTAAAAATTAATTCTATAATGATGTTTGTGACACTTGCAATACACCTGCTCTTATATTAGGAGGTAATTGCAGTCTGAAAATTCATATCTGTACTATTCCAGAAGACTCTGAGTGTAGTTTCACAAGTGGCATAGACCCCACTTAGCCCACACTGCCACATCTACCACCATCTATTGATTCCCAGCCCTGAGCCACACATTCCTGCCGCCTCCACAGCACCAGTTCTGGTGTTCACACAGCAGGGTGCGGAAATAACCTTACCAACAGAAGATTGGTTTCCTCCTGAGCTGGCCTGACTCCACATGCAGCCTCACAAGGATCAAGGCTAGAATGAGGAGGGTGGGAGGAACAGGACACAAGGAAGATGAACAAGTAGGACTCTTGGGACCCTGATGACACTAATAAGCCTTTATTGGCCTCCCCCACAGCCCTTCCCATGGGCCCAGAGGCTCTGTTTACATTCAGTACCTATTTCTACCACGGCCATACCTGTGCCTGTATATGTAGGTCCTGTTGATCTGGGCACTGTGGACTGTTCTGGCCTCAGACCTACGGACTGACTTCCCAGCCTGACCTTGGCTCTCTCCTGTCAGCATTGTCCTGCCTGGGGATCAAAAGGCTGGACCACTTCCTGGCTTGACCTCAGCTCTGCTCTGGCATCACAGACCTGCCTGTCAGTCACAGGGCTGTGTCTGCCCCTCACCTGCAGACTGACTTCTCAGCCTGACCTTGGACCTGCCTCATTGTCATGAACATTGACCCTGGCTACCATCCCCAGCCTGCCCTGCTCTCACTTCAGGACAGGAGGAGGGAGTCTGGTGAGCCACCTGCTCTGCTTGCTCTCTTGCCGTCTCTCCCTGTCCTTAGGGAGCAGCCAGCCGTGACAAGGAGCAGGCACTGGGAGCAGTGTGCTCTCTGCCTGGCTCCTATCAATTTCAACGAATTACAAGGCTGTGTTAAGAGGTGGTAGGTACCACGAAGGTGGTGTCAGTTCTTCCAGGAGCTGCTTCCCAAAAGAGGCAGTCATGCCACTTCCCCAGGCACAGGTATTCGTTCCCACCCTTTTTCCCTGTGCCAGCACAAGTGTTTGCACAGCAAGGCAGTGAACCAGAACAAACAAAAGTGATGCAGTTGGTTCCTGAAGGAATGGATTTAACCCTTTACGTGGATCAAGAACAAGCTCCTCATGTTGAGAAGAGTGGCTGACACAGCTTCAGCCTCAAGTGTTTGTGGAAATCTAGAAGATCACCAACATTAGGGATTTTACTGTGATCCCACCAGGTCTGGGATCCCAGGAATTTGTGTGATTGGCCTAGACTGAAGTGATCAATTGTGTATCTTCCTTTCTGTCACTACCCAAACTAGCTCAGGTATGAAGGTGTTGCTGCAACTACATCCTGCAACTGGCAATGTAGATGGATCTGTGGTTGTTTAGACCTTTCTTATATAAGCAAACAAAGCAACAGAAATATTCATCTAGACCCAAAGGTCCTGGACTCAGGGTTTACTTTCAGTTCATACTGAACAAGGAGAGAGTCAAAACAGGAGAGTTCTGTGCCTGACTCTGCCTATTCAGTTGTGTGAGGTTGAGCCCCTTTAGTACTGATTGGGTGTTTTGGGCTCTTCTACTGCTCAGCATTTTGATTGTTCTTTCCAAATGTCATCTTCTGTCAGAATCAGCATGGAAGTAACGTCATGACTGGTATATCCGAACCAGCAGTGTTCAGAAGATGTTAACTTATGGAATCCTTAAAGCACTAAGTGAAATCTCCAGGAAAAAGCTCCCACCATTGACCATACTGCTAGCAGAGAAGATTGTGCTTAGCTGGAAATGGATATTAAGCTTGTGCTGCAGTTGATTTTATGTCTGTAGTGTTCAGCTCCTATGTTACACTGATTTAATTTTTATGAAATGAGGAAGAAGGTGTCATTTATGAAAGTGAAGATTGGCTTTTGCATAGTTGGGTTGTCCTGTGACCAGAGTTAGGGTTATTAAGTTCTTAATATAGTTGAGTGTTGTGTGTTTACAAGTTGGGAGATTTCTATGTTCTTTGTTAAGTTTCGGTGCAGAGCCTGGTAGAAGAAGCAGACCCTCCTAAGTGGCCACGAGCTATTTCTAGCCCAGAACCATTAGCCTGCAGCTGGGCGCCATGGCAACACGGGATTTTAATGCGGTCTTTTCCCGCCGCTTTGACCCATTGGCGGAAGGACATTACGTCACATCGAGTTCTCACCAATCACCGTGAGCCACGGGGGCCGGACGGGGGCGGTGATAAAAGGCGGCAGCACAGCCTCAGGGGCGCCTTCGTGCCTCGGGAGCAGCCGGGGGCAGGGGCCCGGCGCTGGGCTCGCTCACAGGCCTGTGTCTTTGGTAGGAGACATATCTAATACCTGCCTTGGCTTAGCCATGGTAGACCCAGTGCTGCTGACCTCTGCCCTGAATGGAAAACCTGCCTGGCTCTAAGAGTCTCTGATCACTACGTTCCAGTCTTTTTCTTTTTTTTTTTCTTTTCTTTTTTTTTTTTTTTAAAGAAATTCAGACTTTGTATATATTTTCCCTTAAATTATTTTTCCTTTAATAAATTAGTTTTCTTTTTAATTAAAACAAGAGTTGTTTGCATTTTTCACAAGGGGAAAGTTTTCATATAAACTGACAGAGCCAGAACTGCCCAGCAAATAAAAGGCATATTCAGCGTAAGCAGGTAAGAAACCTTTAAGAAGATTAATGAAAAGAGAACGTGGTAATCACCAAGAATTTCTTCAGTATGTTGTAGAGGAAAATACCTTTCATTAATTACTAGTTACTCCCTGTTGGATATTCATAAGAGAACAATTTCTTTCTTCTGCTATTAATGATGACAAGTCTGCTAAGGACTTAATTAAAATTATTTGTTTGGGGACTAACAAGACACATTTGTATAAAGATTTTGATATTGTAGAAACTGATAAAGTTCCAAAATATATCAAATATCATGGGCATTAGGAATCATTGGAAAGGCAGTCTAAAGAGTAGTAAAACCAAGCAGGCACATGAAACAAAATACCAGTGCTATGTAAGTACCAAATGATGAATGGTACAAAGGGTGGAAGAAAGGCTAGGGATTATTTTTGTCTGGAATAGAGTCCCTAATGCTTGGTAAAGATGCAACTTTGTTGTGCCTCTTATTGTGAGCTACATTAAATCAGACTATGATTAATGAGTGCCAGATTAAATGTTTTCCAGGACATTCAATAAGAAAAGGAAGCCAAAACAGCTTTTAAATGTTTGGGGTTTTTGGTTGTTTTTTTTTTTTTTTTAAGAGCTGAAAGTATTGAAGGAAATTGGAATGGTACTTGGAGAGACATTTTATTATTTTAACTGTTTTGTTCTCCTTTCTATATGCAGCATGATGTTTTAAAGAAAGTGGATACAGTCATGCTGTCCTCTTCTTTGAAGTCATAATTGATGTGAATAACACAGATGACTGATTCAGGCCTCATGGCCATTATCTAAAATAGTCTCCTACTTTTAGATATGTACCTGAGTAAACCAACATAACCAGTAAGAAATTCTTGGTGCTTACGAATGACCTTGCAAAGGTCCAGTGAGAATTTCAAAATTAAAAGAACAAATGAAAGAAATTTACCTGCTGTACGTCCAGAGCAACACTATTTCCTTGCCGGTGAACCCTTCCTCAGAGCAATTGCACCATGGTTTTGGGAGCCTTTTACAGTGTTTGTATCTGACATCCCACTTGCATTTGTCTATCAACAATTCTTGGTTGGGATAACCCCCTTGTGCACGTGGTGCTGGGTTCTGTTCCTGAGTGAATCACTTAACCTCTCTGTCTTTTTCTCTTTCCATCCATAAAATTAGCATAATAATGCTAATTCATCACAGGCTATAGTTAGGCTCAATTAATGTTTGTAATGATCTCTGAGATTGTTGGATAAAACATGCTGTAAAAGTGTATTATTATTGTTAATAGAGCCTTTTGTACTTCAGCACTCTAACAAAACACTACCATTGCTCACCAGCTCCTAAAATTTCGTTGAAACTCCTAAGGACTTAATGGGCTACAACTTTCTGTTAGTGGGTCCATTTATCTTCCTGACTCATTCAAACCATCAGAACAGTTTCAGTTCTGCAAATGGCAGAGCTGTGGAGTTTGTGCAGAGAGAAATTATGTAATTTTGTAAGTGATCTAGGACTGAAAGATTTTTAAACAGGCCTTCATTTACACTGACCTCAGTTCTGGCTGAACTAGTTCACACTGCAGAGAGCTGTGATTTGTAGAACTTTCTTAAAATGAGGTACCTGTCTGATCAGGACAATAAATAGTCATAGCTGTGGAAATGATGGCAGCGGAAGAGAGAGGGAGTAGACAAATCTCACTCTGTGCCATTGGAAGAAATGTTCAATAGACTGGGGTTCCTAGTTAATGCTCTTGGGTCTTGGTTACACATACCAGGTTAACAGTTGGAAGACAAAGGCTTAGAACTCCCCTCCCATTTTTCAGGAGGGAGGAAGAAATGAAGGAACAAGCTTCACAGCTGGACTAGTTGGGAGGAATGGCTTGAGAGCTACTGGCCTCGAAGAGCAGCCTGCATTTAGCAGCACAATGGACAGCTGAGCCTGAGCATGTCAGCCTGAAATGGATTTGTTGGTTGCATTGGTTCTACTTTGGTAAGACTATTTGGAGCTGTGAGACAGTCACCTCTACATGTGGGTTTTAAGCAGTAAAGTTACTCTGTCCTGTTATATGACATTTTATTTTATTAAATGCTGAACAGTTTTTGTGGGACTTCAAGTATTTTCTCTTCTGCTGACATATGTCAGCTTCCTACCCCTGCTTGTTCTGGTACTCACATTATTCACAAGTGATTTCTTACTATTTTTAATAATGAGAAATGTGTGTTATTCTCCTCTTGTTTGTTCTTCAAAATAGCTGGACAGTCCCTACTAAAGTTTTTACCAAAAAAAACCAGTAATTGAGATCATATTCACAGACTGATTCTTCTAAAAGTCATATGTTACATAAATATCTTTAATCATGTGTTTATAAAAGAAATTTTTTTGGTGGTTTGAAAACTTAAAATGGCTGAATAGATTTTACGTTGACTACTTCGAGAAACTTCCTTTTTCTCCTATTTTTTTCTAACCTATTTTTTTCCAACCTAATTTATTGCCCTTATTGTCTGCTGTCTAGTATTACCAAGGATGATTCAGATAAAATGACTGTAATCTCTCTGCAGGATTTTATGTGACTCAGTGAAGCCTCTTTCCATATCAAATCTTTGAGTCTGTTACTCTCTAAAAGAAAAGTTTGCCCCTTAAAACTGGAAGAAATAGATGATGTGAACGTGGATGAGCTGATCAACACAAGCAAGTTGTGCTGTTTTGTACAGAGAAAAATAAAATTGGTAAGGACATAGTAAATTTGATAAAAATACAATACCTACGTTCACTAATCATGTGAATTATCCAGGAGTGATAAGAGACAGAAATTTGAAACCTTTGTCATAGTGTCTGGCAGCAGTTTAGAAAGCAAGTAGGGCCTTAGGAGATAGAATTAGATGGAGAGACCATGCTCATCAGTAATTAAAGGACTGTTCAGAGAAAAAACAAGACAAAGCTAATTACTGCGAGTGTCACGTTATACAGAAATACAACCTGTAAAGGTGAGTGCAAATATCTGTGGTAGAGGTACCGTTTTCTTTAGATTCTATGGCTGGTTCTACAGTTTTTAAAGACATTCTATTTGCCATTTGTTTACAGTGAATCTCAAGTGTGTTTTCCTTAAAGATTTTATAGTTTATAGAGCACTAGACTATAAGTGGCTGTTAGAAGCATTTCACAAAAAAACATCCAGCACCTCAATGTAGGAAGGCCTATGCTTTTTCTTAATGCATATTCATAGCACATTGATACAATGGAGTATCTGAATATGTTTCATAATATTCAGATACTTACTATTTTTCTAGATTCTCAGTACTTGCCTTTTATAAAAGGGATTGCCTTTAAATGCTGTTCTACTTTTAATTCAGCTGGAAAAATCCCCATCTAACAGGAACAGCAGAAGACTAAACTTGCATCTTAGATCACTTAGATATTATTTTTGATGGCCTGTTTATATGAGTGTGGCAATTAAAAAGGAAGGTGTGTAAATCATTTATAGCAATAACAAAGAACAACTGTTTTCTGTCCCAGCAAATAATGGAAGACTTTGTAGCCATACAGAGACACAGAAGGAATTGTGGGAAAGTCTGGGAAAACTGTCAGCACTGAACTGAGTTCGTCTGTATCCTTGGGGCAATTTAAGCTAGATCTGTACACAAAAGGAAGTTTAGGGCATGTTGGCCGGATCAGGCATAAAGTGCTTTACTTTGGCTCTGGAAAGGCAAACTCTGGAGGTTCTACCATCAGTCCTTTTTTTCCTCCCCCCACGTTGTTTCCTACATCCCAACAACAACTAGTGGAGGTTTCAGTACTGAAGAAGGCAGCTCCTTCATGTAGGATGTAGCAGGAGGAGGTTGGATGGAAGGCATTTGAGCAGCGGGTTAATTACTAGGCTCAATGGCTGTGTATATGGATGCTTTCCTGAGTGTGTTAAGTCAGAGAACTTTAGTTCACAATAAAGGGTGTGGGTTTTTTCGTTTCCAAAATAACTCTTAATTTCAAACTGAGTGCTCAACAGCAATGTGTTTTATGCAATGGCACTAGTGGAATGAAGAGACAAACGTAATGGATGCAGCTAAATTCAGAGGCTGAAGGAGTCGTTCCAAGAGCAGGTTTGCTGAAAGGCTGTAGCCGGTCCTGGAATGCCCTTTTAGAAACACCCACCCTGGATTCCCAGCTGTGCTTCATGTCCCCTTGTCACTGCTTTGCAGGGATGGTATCACCAAACAGCTGACTACAGTTTCTTGAGAGTCGGGGCTGATTCTGTCCTTTGAGTGCTGTATGCTGCTCATTTATTTGGCAAACAATTCTAAAAACAAAAGAAACAAAACTCTGAGTGCTAAGGTGTGAATGAACCTAAGTGTATGTGTGTTTCTTCATTCACTTATTAAACATGTTCACTACTATTAAGCAGAAGTCCCACGTGCAGCATGTCTTCTATATAGCTGGAGGCAGTTTAGTGCCTTGGTCCAGATTGGGCCTGTGTCAAATAAAGACAGAAGTGAGCTGATCCATATAAAATTGTTTGTCACTTTTTTCTCAAAGTCTCTTAGTCTCCCTCTAGATATTTACTGTTACAAGGTTGGTGGTGCTTGGCAAGATTCCCAGACTATCAGACTGCCCTTAGAGTTTCCTTCTTAGGAAGACAAGGTGTGGCAATACTTTGAGACAAAAATCAGTATAGTTTTAGGAACTTCAAGTGAGTCTTTCTTTCCATACTCTACCTCCTTTTGCCAAATGATCGATGTAGAAGACTTTTCCTCTAAAAAACCATATTCCACGAGGAGGATGCTCAGTATAAAGTGATGTTGGAACTCTTCATTCCTCACCAATTTTGATAAGCTATGCTATGTGAGGAGAGATAAGATGTTGTTGCACTTGAGCGGTGATAAATAAAGGAAGAGGAAGCATGTTTACAAGTAGGATGCTTGTAAGTGGGAAAGGCTGCAACACAAATGGCCTGTGAGATCCAGTGTGGATACTCGAAATAGGCACACTTTAAGCTGATTGAATACAGAACCAACACAAGCTTATAGCACAGACAGAGATAGTTCTGACCCAGCAGAGACAGGGAGTTTTGAAGTAAGGAATCAAGTGAGACAGTGCCTTGGGACTGTAACAGTTTTGGCACAAATCATGTTACACTTAAATCCAAGTTGCTGACTGAGAAGTAACATACAGGGTTAATATATGTCAACCTTGAAAAATTTGACTTACTTTGTGCAACCTACAAGTGCAATTTTTAAAATTCATTTATTTATTTACTGTGGCACGTATTGTGCAACTGTAGAAGGACTTTGAAACTGATTTCTGAGCTGAAATTATGTTGAGTCTGAATCAAAATCATTGCAAATCTAAGCCTGGAAAACCATTCCTAAGCACTGAAAATGGCTCATTAAAGCAAGAGGTATGCATAAAGATTTGGACAAGCTCACTTCCCTGTTCACTGTGAGATGTTTATTCCTCTGCTGCGTTCACTTCCAGCAGGTTTTTAATGTTTCCTAAATCACACAACCGAAATCACCTTGTTGTGTCTGTCCCAGAGCACTACTTCTCTGGATGAATGAGAATGCTGACCTCAAGAATGCAGGAATAGATATATTTATTGTGAGACTCCACTGAAATCAGTCTTTTGCTGGAAATCATTGTCTTTAAACAAAACTACTACTTGCTTCTGAAATAATAATATTGTACTTTCACAAACTGCTCCTTATAGCCCAAATCTTCCCTTCTTGAAACCTACAGGAGCTTTGCCATGGTTTTAAACTAACATGACAATACACATTTGACTAAGAGATGAACATAAGTAAACCTCAAAATTAATCCATATTTAACACTCTTAAATTTGATATATGGTGGCATCTATATAATCAGACAGCTCATACTTTAAAAAGCTCAAAACAAACAAAAAATCTAAATAAAGGCTTGCTAAAATCCAAACTTATTTCGTAATCATGCATTGGAATAGCAGTTGTTTTTGCTGGTCTGATCTGCCTTTCTGTTGGCTGGATTCCCTTTCTGTGACAGATGTGCTATTTATGGAAGGGGATTCTGAATATTTTAAAGCACTGACTGTTAGGAACATCTCATTCCCAGCTTTTAAAACGAAAGAGAACAAAATGCCAAATAACTTCCAAAAAAAACCCCTCCAAATTAAACAGACACCTATTTAATCATTAAAAAAGGAAGTAGAAGGGGAAAAAAAAAAGCAAAATCAGATGGTCTATTTTTTTAAAAGTGAATACATATGTACAGCAGCCTAGTTTTTGCTGTGCAACATTTTCTGATTTAATACTATACTTGGTATTAGTCTTCACTTTTAAAAAGAGGTGGTCTTTTGGAGGAAAAAAAAAAATCATCAGGTACACAGGTTCCTAGGGAAAGAATATATGTTTGAAAATTCGGCTGCCTTCTTCCTCAGCCGTATTGGCAGGTCAAATGAAAGATAGCGCTTCTCTGGACAAATCTGGCCTCACAAGGAGCTGTTTATTTCTGCAGTTGGTCAGAAACCATCTAGATTTACTTACACATATGGTAAACAATGGTTACCTAAAGAAACTGTTCAGTGAAATATTTTTAGAGCTAACATGTTAATCTTCATAGTTCCGTTCTTGTGCTCGGTATCAGCTTGCGGTATTTGCAGGTAGAGAGATAAAGAGCTGAGAGAAGGCACTGACATAGTGAGGGGGGATTCTGCTCTCTAAACAGGTAGATCTTACGGTTTGTTTTACCTCACCTGATGGTTTAGCCTTCTGGGAAGGTAATTCAGGTTATAGTAAACTGCAGCATGGTTCTCTCATTCTCCCTTTTGGAGACAGAGGGACAATGAAAATAGCACCAGTTTTGCTTATTAGGTGCTTTTTTTAAAAAAAAAATCAGATTGGCAGTTTTTGATGCTTTTTCTGTTTGCGTATTTTTCATAATACATGCAAAATATTTTATTGTATTTTTAAGTTTTCCAGATGATAACCCTTTTTTGACATTTACAGAAATCTAATTCCCACAATTACTCTTGCAGTCTCTGCAGAGGGTGATACCAATTTAACGTATGCGGCTGAACAACGTGCATGCTATTAATCTCAGAAGGTAGCAGAAAGACATTAAGTAGGTGATGTGAAATTTTTAATTATCATTATTATTTTTGTTATTTTTATCATTGTTATTTTTGCAGTTCTGGTTTTATACTTCAATTTTTTTTTTCTTAAAGACGACAGCACTTTAGTATCTGCATTGACCTCCATGATGTCAGAATGTCATTGTGCAAACGTAGCTAAGAAAAGCCGCCGAGAAAAAAAAACAAAGGAGCTTTGCGTCTTCCAATAACATGAGATGTGCATATACAGTACGTAGCATTTTGGAATTTATACTGTGGTAGCGAGTTGTTGCTTTCAGTTTGATTAGACATTCATTGTTTCGTTTTCCTTGCTTTGACAGTGAGTATGCTTGCACGCTGCTTAAGTCTTCTTAGTGTTATCTAGGTCAGTGTACTTAGGATAGCTTTTATGTTCTGTAAGTCTGACAGATACCGTGCTTGCCAGAGATCAGCAGAAAATTTTGTTTTATTTGTTATATCTGAGGATAGAAAAATATCTTAAAACTAATCAGAATTGTATACCACATAGCACCTACTGTTTCTGCATTGCAGATATATTTAGCTCTAACACTGCTTGTGGTTAACAGGGTGTAGCGTAGACACAGACAGCTGATCATGCAGTCAGAGCCGGTGCTCGTGTGGTTTGTCAATACTGCTCAGGATTTTGATGGACTGTAAAAAAGAGAAAACAGAAAGGAGAGAAAAAGAAATGTTTTATTTGGCTGAACATTAGACCTTAAGCTATGTTATTTTTGCAATCATTGGCTTTTTATTTTATTTTTTAATTCTGAAACTTAAAAATTAAGAAAGCACAGCAAATGCATCCAGGATTTAATATGTGCAACATGAAATCTTTCTGCATCAAGAGGATGTTGCTGTAGTGGATGCAGCGTTTCTCCAATAAGCAAGAAGACTGTTTTGTTTCCCTCGGCAGGCGACTCAGCCATTGCACAAGCAGATTTTGATAAGAGTTTGAAATGCCTACTACTGTATCGTTGTAGAATTTGGAGTTTGCTAACAGTGTTAGCTACTGGAGCTCATCTTGCATCACCAGTTGATGACAATTTTCTTTGTTCCCTCCCACCCAGTTGAACCAAGACTCTGTAGCTGATACGCAATGTCACTTACAACATTAATCAGATACTGCATTTAAGGTGAGCTGTCCCCTGCCTCCTCCCTTACCAGAGCTGTGCTGCAGTATGTATCTTACTCCTGCAAGCCTAAAATGGCAGGCAGGATTAACGTTGCTTGTGCTGTGTGCATGCTGTGTATTGAATTCATTATACTGTGCCTAGTATCTCAAATGTGAGTATGTAAATGGTCTGTGTGCCATGTCGTGCAGTAGTGAAGACTGGTTTGTGCTTCATTACAGGCTTAGATATTTGAGCATCACCTTAAGAATTCTTTTTTCATTTGCAATGTGGTGAGCTGTTAGCTTGTCATCACATTCAAACTACATTATTAGCCCTTGGAAAGGAAAAAAAAAAAGCAAACTGTGCTTCCAGATGGTGTCACCCTTTTTCTTCTTGCATTTACTGTAGTTTAAATAATGTATATTGTATTGTTAATTAATGTGAATATCGAATTAAAGCACTTGAAACTTACATATTTATTATGCAGGTAGGAGGCACGTCGAATCTATTTTTAACTCTTACGCAGTCCACGTTGTGCAATGGGCTTTGGTTGTCGAGTTTATATTTTCAGCTGTGATATCAATAGGTTGATTTTCAGTAAATGTGACAAGTGGCCTTTGCAGTGGTCAGCTTCAAGCTTTGAACCCTCTGAGGAGGAGAAAAAAAAAAGCCAACCTTGTTTTGCAGTTTCTGAAAACCTTGGATGAGGACATTTTTTTTTCCCACTCCTGATTTCCCTGTTGATAAACTCAGTTCTCCAGCTCACGGTCTATTCAAGCTGCTTCCCATCTGAATTTTGACAACTGCTTCTAAAAAATTATCAAGAAGACCAAGAACAGAACTTATCTCCATCGCTTTACATAAAAATGGCTGGGTGCATTGCCATGTTAACACTGCTCTAAGTGGTACATGCAGGTAGGTTGAGATTTGCATGTTTTACTGTTTTCTTGGTCAGTGTTGCAAGAACATGAAATGGGCTTTGGAATGCAGTTTTCAGTTTAAAAATGCACTAAACTGTTAATGAAAACAACCTATATTAAATTGTTGGCTTCACATATTGGCATGACAATTACTCTTATCTGTTTTTTTTAAATCTATTGTGAAAGTGGAGCAGTCATGTCTGTTAAAATAATCATATGTACTAAGGGCGTGGCAACGCTTATGCAACAAAAGAATTTTTGAAAACCCTATTGATTCCATTACATTTTAAAGCTGACTATAAGCATTACTAAGCTTGCAGCTAAAAGGCAGAAATAAAAATTGAAGGAGATTAGAAAAAAGAAAAATATTTAAATTCTGTCCCAAGCGGTTTTGTGTTTTGTGCGAAATATTAAATAAAGAATAATATGCTTTAATGCTTTTATTTTCAGTGTTGGCTACAAACATAAAACTGCAGTATTTCTTTTTATTTAAAGGTAGGAGAACTTTAAAGAGAGAGATTGATATAGATGGCCCTGTCAGCTTAAACTGAATATCAGTTCACTGAAATGTGTTTTACTTCACACAAAAAAATATTATGGAATACAAATTTAACAGCCTTAAGTACAAAAACCAGAATTTGAGCATAAAGAATAACAATAATTATGAGTACTGTATTACTTACACCAACTTTTATAATATATTTGTTTCAGATTCATACTGGGCCAGAACCAGTTTCCTTGGCAACCAAATCCTTTAAAAAGGTTCAATGGTAGAGATGTAGAAAGATGTTATTCTCTTTAATAGCAATATCACAATGCAAATGGAAATGTTGCAGTTGTTTCCTCTTAGTTCTGACTGAGAATGTGATCTCACTTTATGTTTCCATGCGGCTATCAGATGCCATGTTTATAAAGCTGTACACACAAAAACCTGTTTTATTCCTGGTTTGCATTGGTTGTTCCCAGAAACGTACCCTGGTTTCTTTTTTTAATTTAGCCCAGTCTTGCATGTAGGTCAAGGTTTGTACTGTGTGTATATAAAGTAATAGTTTTATTATCACAAGTATAAAAATATCACTAAAACATTTAGCAGCTGACAAATGTAGAGAATCAGAAGGTTTAAACTTTCTTTCACCTTTGCTGAATTCAGCCACAGTAATGCTAATAAACCTTTCTCTAAATAGTGGACCCATTCTGAAGTTGAGGTAAAAGAACTGTGTTTAAGCATACTGCAAAAGAACTCCTGTCAGACCTTAAACAAGCCTTTAGAGAATAAGCCCACTTGTGGTCTGCGGTAATTTGCAGACCTTATAGATTTTGCAAAATTTAAGTATTATCATTCTTTCTTTCTATTTTTAGCTAATATTTTTTACAATGCCACAAATATTATGTATACCACAGGTAACTGCCTGTACAGATCAGATGTTACTGAATGTCTGCACTGAGCTTATAACATAGCGTATCTCCTCGTCGATCCCCTTTGTACGTGACTTGAGAAATTCTCACTACTGCAATGAGACTTTTGCAGCAGGGAAGCCATTTTCCTTTCATGTCCTTGACTTTAAAATGACTGAGTGTATTTTGTGTGGAAGAAGACTCAGCACTGAAAGTGAATGCAGAGGAGGTATTTAGAAGCACAGTTAATTATCAGTAATAGCTTTGATAGTATGAGTAATATTAAGATAATTCTCATTTACGTCTAAATTTACCAGTTCAGTGCATTCCAAATGAACAGAGTATAACTGTTCAGGAAAATGACTTGTCATATGTTGTAATAGGCAAATCCTTAATGATGACGATAAAACCAGTTGATTCATAATTATAAGAATTATTTAATGCAGTGCAGTATTTCTCTGTTCTGAAGGAAGAAGCAGAACTGAAAACGTAACAGAGAGCATCTCTCAAGTGACGTATTAAAGTCTGCATTTTTTGTAATTTGATTTATCTTCAGTAGCTTGCTTCTGCTGATTATTTTCCTGTCTAAAATGTTAAATGGAGGGCACCATTAAATGTAATAAGAAAGTACATTTCTTTGTTTATTTCTTGTGTGGTTATTTTTAAAGGAAATGCTGAGCAAATGCTATGTCGAATCTATTTATTGCCTCTGATACTTATCTTTAGAAAAGATGGGGCACTTAGCAGTAAACTGTTTTTATTATATCTTTGTGTTTAAACATACCCACTCAAGGCATTTTAAAAAAGTAGCTCCATTACATGAGCACATTTCCCTCTGGTTGTTTTAAATCCATTTGCAGATTTGCTCTTTGTTAAGGGGTGCAAGTCCTCTTGTAATGAATATGACTGAGCTCAAGTGCTTTCGTGAGTCCGGAAAAACTCATTGGCAGCCTGCGAACAGTAATTTCTTCTAGCGAAAGAAACTGATTTCTTTATTAAGGAGGAGTCCAGTAATTAGCAAGCTGTTTCCAGTTTGACTGTTATACGTGGGTTGCTGTGTGTATTTCAGTGGCACTTACATCCAGCTAATGCAGAGTGTCAGAATGTTGTAGCCAGAGGTGCCATAAAAAATCTTCTGTAAACTTCATCCATTTTATTCTTTGGCTGAGGGGGCTAACCAGGGCATGGAGGAGCAGGTGCAGTTTTTCCCACCTCCAGCACAGCCTGCAAGTGTTATTGTCAGGGGGGTTTGTTGGGGTTTTTGGGTTTATTTTGTTGTGGGTTTGGGTGGGGTTCAGTTTTATCATAGAAGTCTAATTGTTGATACTGAACCACACTTTTTATAATTGGAATTTGTTCTTTTATCCATGCAAATTCCATTTCTGCCTAACAGAAAAATCTAAACAAAGCATGAGTAAAAATGAAATCCAACCAAAAAATTATTCACTTGGACACTGTCCTACTTGTTTTTCAATGGCCTTTTTAATTAAGGTTACTTCTGCCTCTTAACTTCATTTTGATTTGAAACTGCAGGTCTCTCAGTGGGAAACTATCTGTTTTCAGCTAATATTTGTCAGGCTATTAGATTCTGGTAGTAATGAATAGGTATGAATTAATTTTTTTGAAGTATCTAGTGTCTGTTGTATTTTATCACATAAATAGCTTTACTAAGTATTAAAAGGACTTTATTATGGATAATACTGTATTTGAATTCCAGTATAACCAAATTCAGGAAATCTTTAGCTTTGGTAAGATCTTTTACTGTTGGAGTCCTCCAAATATGATGTTTAAGCTTCTCATTTATCATATTTTGGTCATTTATGAATATGCCTTTATTGGAATTTGAGGTAATAATAATGACAATGCAATTTTCTTTCATTCTGGCCTTTGTTAAGGGCAGATGTGAGCTACAGATTTCTTACTCAAATTAACATATACTAAAAATGTACGAGGCTAAACAAAACAAACCAAAAAAAAGGCTCACCTCCTTACCTTTTCAAGCCAAAGTAATGGATCCTGTATTTCCTGTACAATGTTACTGGTAAGAGCATACGGTGTATTTGCAAATGGAGGATGGACCTCTGTGTTCTTAATTGCTGCTCCATACTTGCTGCTGTATGAATGCCTATCAGCTGAGTCATGAGGCCTTATCTGCATGATTTTGCAATGTCCCTGTGGAACAATTTCATTTTTTTCAGTATCTTTGGAACAAAACCTGCATAATTGTTATCCTGTTACAGGAAAACCTTTTTAGGATGTTTGATACATAAGAATAAAATCAGGATGTTTGACAGTGATGAATAATCATTTAGGCAGAGAAATACAGGAAGTGTATTCCAGAGAACAAGCGTTGCCTAGAAATGTCATTATCACAGATACT
The DNA here is from genome assembly GCA_013398955.1 of Callaeas wilsoni. NCBI lineage: Eukaryota > Metazoa > Chordata > Aves > Passeriformes > Callaeidae > Callaeas > Callaeas wilsoni. The sequence continues at coordinate 7,698 of VWPU01002522.1, read as the reverse complement.
GTGGTGATATCTGTGACAAGAAAGATCAAAAGAAAAGTGGTGGAAGAGAAAGAGGAGAAAGAAAACGTCTTTCAAAATAATTACTTTAAACTTGAAAACATCCTTACATTTCTGTCTAGAATATATCATTATGTCCAGTTTGCACTACACAGGTTAAACCATAATAAAACAATGCAGCAGAAGTTTGGTTAATGGTACTGGTTTATTGCTGGTGTGTTCTAAAATTCCCAGATGTAGATTTGGAGCCCTACAGCACCCCAGGGAAAATTTTGATGAATTACGCAATGTATGTGGAAATTAGTACTCGTCTAATAATTCAGTCATTAAATTTGGATTTTTCCCTTTGCAGGCTGATACACTGTAGCCACACAGTTCACAAAATTACTGAGATGGTTTTGCTGCAAATACCTGTCAATACCACTTTTAAAAGAATCTAACAGAAGAACAACCTGGTTTTAGGTGGGTAAGTTTATGGGGTAATCTCACATAGAAATAGAGCTAAATTATATAACACCATCACTATTGCATTACCTGGGTATATTTTCTGTTAATTTCTAATTTATTACAATAATTTAAGATTTGTTCTCACTATGGTACCACATTGCTCTATTCTCATGTCAGTATTGTTGGATTTTTCCAGTTCCTGCTGGATTTCTATTGCCATAGAGGTTGGACAAACAGAATTTGAAACAGGTTTTTACAGCCTCCAGTCATCTGTACAAACCAAACACATTGGTAGGCACACAAACCTCCTGAGTGTTAGCTCTGGATCCCAGTCACGAGTGTTCATTACAAACCTGTGCCACACAGGAAAGGCAGAGGAACTCTCAGTGCCAGTGCCCGTTTCTGACACTGTTGTGTTGGTTAAGCTGGGTATAGTTCATAGAATCTCTATACATGACTTCAGTCAGGGACAGTAAAAAGCCTCTGGATTCATGAGCTGGAAAGAGCAGTTTGTAGATTTAGGTATAGTATTGTGGTAAATAATCACAAAGGATATTTTGAAATAACAGTTCACATTTTGCACGGCTTTTTCAAATATTAGCAGTTTCCTTTTTTCTTATTGTGAATGTCCAATAATAATCTTGGTTAGAATAAGTATGCCTGGTATCTGTGCTTTAGATTTAAGATATACATGTACTGAATGAAAGAATCAGTGAAATTCTGATTAATTCATTAATTTTTAATGTGGTCCTTTGTACCAAAGAGTATAGGAAAGGGAGAAATCCCACTGATTTCAGTGGTACTATTTGCACAAATGTTGGTAGGAAATGGTTTGTTGCATCAGAGTCATTCTCACTGTGGTATCTCTAAGTTGAAATAAGTAATTAAGGTCACCAGGCAGAATGTATGGTAAGGAATCGAATTTTTAAAAAACCAAAAAAACCACAACCCCACAAGCCAAAAAACCCTCTTCAATTCCTAGAATATGTCAACATGTTTTCTGTAATTAAATTTACTTTTAATATGCAAGGTTGTGTGACATAGAAAGTGGTAAAGGATTTTCAGAGACAATAAAATTGCACTGGTGGTTTAAACTAATCAGTGAAACATTACAATTAGATAAATTCAGGTTACCTGCATTCACAGAAGCAATGAGCTACAAAACCTAAGTTGTACCTATTTTAAGTAAATGATCATAGAACAGTACATTTTAGACAGAATACTGGGCCATAACCTGTTTCCTTGACAACCACATAGGAATAAAAGGTACATTAGCAAAGCTGCAGATGTGTGTCAGTGAATGCTTATTAAGCAGCCCAATGCATTTACATACCATGTGCTCACAATAATGCATGCATCTTGAAAATCACCATATAAAAAGATTTCTGGGCATGGCCCAATGTGGATTCCTAATACTCAGAGGTTTTAACCAAAACCCCTCATGTTTTCAATGGAAATATCTCTTGTGATTTTATATTATTGCACTTTCAATTGGGCTTGCAATAGCTGGATGAAATTGGCATGGTAGGCTTGGTCTGCAAATGGAAACCATCCTCTAGGATTCTGAATATTACAGCACTGCTTTCAGCAACAAAATATGGATGGAAATGATGGGTTATGGTGTCTTTCAGAAATGCTCAGACATTCTCAATTTGAATCTTGCACCAGCATTCAGAAGCAAGCATGATCATACTGCTTTACACAGTGACAAACTAAAGCCACTAAATAAGAAGGAAGCTGGTGTTGCCTGTTGCACTTTGGTTCTATCCAATGTATCCAGGCAAAGAGATATGACCCAAGTGTTGTCCTCTGCCAGTCAACAACAGGAGAAGGCAGGGGTGGAGATGGCAGTTGTGGAAGTCGAAATGACGGTTGTTCATAGACTTTTGGAATAATATCTGGATGTAGCACTTTGGCAGCACTCACACTTTCTGTGCAAGTGTACAGTCCTGGATTAAAAAGAAGCTCAGATAAATAAGATCGGTTCTGAAAATTTTGTGTACTGACTTCAGCAAGTTTATGTACAGGTTGTTTTTGGCCTTTCTTCTTAAAGTATTAATTTATATATAAAATGAAAAGTGTATACAACCTTTTGGGTTATCCCCAAATTATATATTTTTAAGAAATAAGTCTAAAATCCTAATAATCAAAAAGATAGGGAAAATGGGAATCTGCAGCTCGAGTTTAAATTTAGTGGGTGTAATCTGAGAATTTGCTTATGCAACAAGTAGCCTAATTAAATTTGCCTTGAAATCAATGAAAAGATTCCCATTTACTTTTTTGGAGTGCTTAGTAAGAGAGTAGACTTCATACATAACAATCACATTTAGGAAATGAAGATTATCCTGACAATGTTCAACATTTGCATAACTCTCAACAGCCAAGTTGAGAATCAATACCAGAATCTAGTATTAATTTCAGATAGTTTGAACACTGCCACATGAATCTTTTCATGATCCTGCACCATAAACAATATGGTTATGTACCATCATACGCTACTATTAAGGCTTTTGAGTGAGTTTGAGTTTGGGAAATTACTAGTGAGAGGCAAGTCAACTATTGGGGCATCATTATTATTTGTTGTTGTTGTTGTTGTTGGCCCCTACCTGAGCTTGAGCTCAGAGCTGAGCAGTTCACATTGGTGGCAGAGCAAGCAGCACAACCCAGAGCTGGAGCCATCACAGTTTTCTTTGTGCTGCCAGCGCTGCCTGCTTTTGCTACAGTCCTTCTCCACTGCAGGAGCAGAGGCCCTGCTTCAGCCTTTAGTTTGGAAACATGCAGTAGGATGGAAAAGGAGGAGCAGGCCTTGGGCTAGGCCCCTTTGGTCAGCACAAAACGGAGCATAGGAATATTTAAGAGCATACAAAGTTCTTGTGTGTCCGGTAAATTGTCATAATATTGGCCATGCTGAAGTGATGACTCAGAGCAACAGCTATCACTTCTGTGTTGGTTTACCAAAACAACAGCAAAGCCAAAAATATTTTGCAAAATTTTAAGGAATACTGGAGACTAGTGGTGGCCAGTGAACAGCCTGAAGACCAGTTCTGGTTTCCAAAATGGCTGTGTCGAGCCATCTGGCAGCCCAGCTGAAAGAGGTGTTTGCAGGGGCAGGGGTTGAACTCTATTTCCAGTCCATCATGATTTGCTACATCAGCTGTAGTGAAGGGCAAGAACAGCTGCATTGGCCTGGCCCCCTGCACACCTCACCCAGAAGAACAGCAGCCCCAAGCTTGCATTGTGGATGCTGGCTCTCATATTCAAATGGTGCTTCCTCTGAAAACTGGAAAATGGAGGCTGAGTTCAACTACTTTTATTTTACCTTTCTGATAACGGAATAGGCAACAGAATACCACATAGCAATTGATCTGAATGAACAAAACCTAAATATTTCATTTGCTTCTTTTGTTTAAAGCTACTCAAATTTATTAATCACTGCACTCAACAACAGTCATCAACAGAAGATGTCTGTTGTTGTCACTCTGTCTGTAAACATAGCTTCATGTTTGCAACTGATCTCTGCTAGCTGAGGACTGATATGTCCTACAAGTGTAGGCAGCTAGAAAACAGCTTGTCAGCACCAGTTAAAAAAAAAGGAAGACTTAAATGGAAAATAATACTAAGATTGTTCAGAGATAGCAAGATGTAAAGTCAGCTGATTCTTAGTAGCAGTACAACATAAGGTCTTGTGTTTTGTGCAAGAGAAGAATTTGGATTTATGTTAGTTATTGTGGTTGCTTCATTTTCTTTTTTAGACTAGTGGAAGAGAAAAAGATGTAGTTACACCTTTAAAAATTGCTTTTATGTGTCCTGTTTAGTGTTAATGGGACTCTGATTACACAATGCCTAAATTTTAAGACGACAGCATTTCTTGGAGAAAAACTTGGTTCAGTGCACATGCACAGCTCACACACAGTTGGAGAGCCAAGTGAGTTGTCCCAGGTTTCTCTCCTCTCCACCAGACTTGGAGAGGCAGAGGGCTGCTGCAGGTGCTGAAACTGGGCTCCTTCTCCCGCCACTTGATGCTGAATAAGAGGAGGAGGAGTGTTGCACATGGAACTCTTTCCCTTGCTCATGGACCACAAAGGGGAGCTGAAGTCACTCTGGGCTGCTGGGTCTTTGCTGTGCCCCACTCCTGAGTGAAGGGTTGGCCTGCCTGAGGGTGCAGAGGAGCTGTGCTTCCTGCTCAGCAGCACTCCTGGCTGCTCTCACCCCAGCAGGGACAGCAATGAAGATGACAGTCTATCCAAGCATTCTTCTCATGGATAGGCTGGTCTAGGCACCGAGACAGAAACCAGTCAAATCCTGGCCAAACTCCTGTTGCTCATGAGGAATTTGCAAGACTGAGTAATGCTCTATATGTTGTTTTGTGCTGTTGCTTAAGAACTGAAACTGCTTGACTAGGGAGGAATATTGGCATATTTTTTTCAGAGGCTGTATGAAATACTCTTACAGAAAGAATACCACATGCCACGAGTTGCAGAAGTGAGATTATGAGACTTCAGCAAAGCATCCCAAAATCACCATTTCAGTAACCTTGGAAGTGTTTTATACATTTTAAAGAGATTTGCTGAAAATTTTCTCTATATCTTGCAGTTTTACCATATGAGAAATAATCCACTGCTAAACTACTTGGACTTCCTTCTAAAAGGAACACAGTATTTGTGTGCTGTGAAGTGCAATCAATACGTTTAACAGGAACTGGTACATATGCTCTAGCAAGCTCACTGTTTCTAAAGTACACCATTTGTTTTGGGGCTTACACCCTGGAATCAGGACTGCAGAGCGTATGGGTCTCGTCCGACTCCTCCCAGATATCACTGTAGTGCGTTCACAGGTCCGACTGCAGCACCAGTGCCTCCATTTTCTTCGCATGCAGTTGGTTTTACATGAAACATTAGAATGATTATGGAAAATCTTGGATGAGGCCAAGATAGCCTTAGAAAGAATTTCTTTTTCTGAAGAATATTTTTAACACACAAGGAGCTGATGAGACTGTGAATTCCCAATAGCTCAGATTTTATATATTTTTTTTATATATATAAGGAAATTAGTACCTTCAATTACACTACTAGTCACAGAAAAGGTGATTTTATTATTTAGTGGATGAGCTGAAGTTGCCTTAAGAAAACACCCTGTTAAAAAAAAGGAGAGAAAACTTGACTCTTTTTTTTGTTCTCCGTATCTGTTATATTGTCTATAGATACTGACTGCCAGAGCATCCAGTGTTCAAGTCCAAATAAACTATTGACTCTAAGTTGAACGTATCAGCTATACAAATGATGGTTGTGCATCTGATTTTCAGAACAATTTAAAATAATCAATTTTAATTAAGATTTAGGGGGAATTAATAACCTAATCTTCCTTAAATTTGTTTCAAGATGCTTGTTCAGTAAGGCATTTGTTTCTTTTAAGGGATTACAACAGGTTTAATTTAATCCATTTTATTGTATTGTTACTGACAACACATTTGTCACAAATACTTTTTATGGCACTTGTGTCAAAAATCTTCATTAATACATATGATTATGTACATACATATCTAAAACAGTAATAAAGGAACAAAGGCAAATAAGCAATAGGCAAAGTCCAAGATTAAAAGTAATCTACATGTGATTATGAAACTTTGCTTATCCATTATGTAGGCTGGAATAAAAGTGAACGTTGGGAAAACGTTAGGACTCACTCTGCCTTTGCAATCAAAACCACCGTGTTCTTATTTGTTCCCCATCCCACAGCTATTGGTGAACAGCTATTGGCAGAGAGCCCTAAGCTAAAAACATACTCATTGCTTCAGTAGGTGAACTATAGGTAAGAATTCCAGTGATCCAGAATTACAGAAGGAGTTAAATTTTTCACAGAAATGTTCAGTATTTCTAAGATGAACTTTTAATGTGGACTGTATAAGTTAATGAAAGATGTGTGTACAGATAAGTCACTGAAATTGTTACAATTTCCTGACATGAAAAAAATTCTTTCCATAGCTTTTAACCAACCAGGAAAGCACTGATAGTACCAAGACAGAATGCTGGGGGAAAAAAGACCTCCCCTCTTTATAATAAATTTTGTATGTTATGTTGATATTAAGCAGTTTCCTGAGATGATAAGCAGCATTTATCATGAAGAGGCTCTAGGAAAATTGTAACTTCTAGGCCCATCAAGTGTGACAATGATGAAATAGTTCATGCTTCTGGATTTTTTTGTCTAAAATGAATCAGTTCCTACTATTCAGTGCTTTTAATGCACAGGTTTAAGATTTGAAAATAAAGTTTCTGTCTCATGAATCCTTATACACACTACCTTGTAAAAATAAACATAGGTTAGCCTTAGACAAAAGCAAGCTTTAAGACAAAAACCGAACGGTTCATTTATCTAACAATGTTTTTCACCTGTCTCAAAGCCCAGTTCTTCTCCAAGCTTCATGATTCTGAGTTCTGAGAAAACAGACTTTGTTGACTGTTTGCAGTGAGAGGCTGAGAGAGACAGTATGTGGGAGGACTGTACTAAGTGTTGTGCTGGAGCATCTGGCCAGATGAAATCAAGCTCTGTCCTTCTTTATCTACGGGAACATTTTTTACTGCTTATGAAGCACTGATGATAGTGTTGTGCTTGTTCCCTGAGGCAGTAAAAAATATCAAGAAAGCTAAATTTAAGTAAGAATACTGCTTAAAACTAATTTTCTCATACTATTTGAGTTTCTATATATGCTTTTAAAAAAATATAATCAGAAAAGGGTAAATGTGACTATAATTCAGTAATCAAATATAATTTATTTCAGGGTTTGTTTTTTCAAGGATATGTTTTATTTCTGTTTTCTGGAGGGAAGTGGCAGAAGGTAGCACAGAGCTATCTATGCCCAGAAACACTTTCTCCTTCTTCCTGGCAGAAAGGCCTGGAAGGACAGTCAGGCATTGAAGTCCTGCGTTAGGTCCGAGAGGAATTCTCAGGGAGGTGCACAGCGCTGCACTGATGGCCGTGGAGCAGGCGCCGGGTGCTCGGAGCGCCGCGTTTCCTCATCGCTCTAAATTTACAGTGGTTGCCTGTGAACAGCTTGGCGGAGAGGCCCAGGCTGCCGCTGGCCGCGCTGGCTGAGCACGAGGCGTTCGCTGCGGAGTCAGGACAGGGAACGCGCGGCGGCGGCGGAGGGCGCGGGCCCGGCCCTGCCCGGCAGACCTCGGGCAATCCCATTGCCGGGATCGGCACAGCAAAATGGCGCCCGCGCCGTCCGGCCGCCGCCGGGCCGGGATCGCGGCCCCG
>VWPU01002521.1:65060-76621 GCA_013398955.1 Callaeas wilsoni | reverse complement strand
GCCCGTGCCAAACCAATACAGGGAGCAGCTCAAATTGCTAAACATCATGGAGAACTGCACTTCATAGATTTCTTTTTCGTTTTCATGCATTTTAATTCAAATTTCTGTAATCAAATGTCATAATACTTTTATAGGATAAATTTCCTTTTTCTTCTGAAGTTTATCTCTTATCAAAGAGAAGCCCCTCTTGACATACATTAGGTAGTGACCAACTAGTACGCTATGGCTTCAGGAACCCGACATGGTATAAAAGGAGTTATAAAACAAAACCAAAAACCCCAAACCTTCATTCTGTTTCTTAGAGGAAGAGGCAGACATACAACTGCACATGTACCTATAAAGGAGTGGAGCTCTTAGAAACTTTGATGAACTCTAACTATAATTGCAGCTGTTTCTAGTAAGACTTTTACACAAATATCACTTAATTAATTGGCCTTTATCTGTACAAAACCTTCCTAGAAAATCCTTTACTTGTGTCATTTTTCATATCATCCTAATTTTTTCTCCAGCTGTGCTGGCAAGATGGAAGTTTGCCTGATTTTCAGAAAGTTTATGGGGAAATGTTTCAATCCTGATTTCCACATCAAACAGATTCAATAATAAAAAAATAATTTAAAAGAAAATAAGTAGCTTTAGTCAACTAGGCAAGTTCATCACTGTAACAGACACCTTTTTTTTTTACCTCATTTCTATAGTTTGTGGAATCTTCTACTGGAAGATACTTTAAAACTAGACTTTATGGCTTCAACAGTTTCACCAAGCAACTCAGGAAGATGCCATGCAGAGAGCATCCGTTGAGAAACAGTAATTATTTCCTGAGGTCTCTCTGTTAATGTTTAAGGCTTCATCCAGGGGTTTAGAAGCATACAGAAAAGCCCCAAGAAAAAATAGTTCAGACTTGGCAAGCTTTCCCCAACAGCAGCCTGTGAAAGAACCTATTACAGAATTCAATGATGATGAACAAGAGTTCATCAACCACAAATTATATCAATCCAAAAGCTGGCAGAGGTTCCACTTAATGTATTAAAATACTTTTCCTCTCATGAATGGATCACGGGTCCAGGGCACAGAAGAATAATGAGGAATATTATATCTACTCTTGCTGGGCAACCTTTGCACAGCTATTGAGCTTCAAGTGTCAGTTGTCAATGGTGTTTGTATTTTTCCTAAATTGACTGACTTGACCTCAAAAATTCCTACTAATTGGACTAAATAAGAGAAGGGAGGCTGATGTGAAAAAGTGTCTTGGAAGTATGTTACAGCTTCTTGTCAGGCTGACAGGCAGAAGCTGTTTCTGCAAACTCTCAGCAACACTAAGGTGATGATTGCCCTTCCCCAGTACTGAGCTATTCTTTACTGTGGTCAGGGCAACATGGTGCGTTCTCAGTCGCGCCAAACAAGCAGTTCAGCTCAAGACAAAATATAACCCATGTTCTCAGCCTTGACCCAGGCTGTTTCGGTGATCCAGTCACAGCTCAGACCTCGGCTGGCAGAGACAGGAAGGGCTGGGGTGGGCAGGCAGGAAGCTGAGGGGGTGGCACTCTTCCATAAGGTTTTTGTATCAGTCAGTATTGTGGATCAATAGGAGCAGGTGTCTAGAGTGAAACACTTGTGCTGAGGCCTGGTGCCCACTACACCCGTCCTGTATGGGCCATGTTTGCAGCTCTAGCCCAGCTCTGTAAAACAGAAGCACTTCTGTGGCTGTGACAGATTCACTGCACTCCTGAAGCAGCACCAACCCTTCAGTTTTTCCGAGGAAATCCAGTCCCTGCAACCCAAATGTGCTTTGTGATCTCTGAGGTGCTGTGCTGAAGGGAAGTCTGGGCTGGGATGTTTGCTTTAACATCTCCCCCCAGCTGAACTAATGCAAGTGCACGCTGCAGTGTGGCCACAGCCCTGTCCAGCCTCAGCTGCCGCCAGCAGGGTGAACGTCTACGCTGACGGAGAATCTCTCAGCCGAGCTGCAACACTCCTGATCCATACTAGTGGCCTCCTGGGCATGGGTCCAGGGCCACCAGTGGCCTCTAAGACTCCCTCAGCTGCACCAGCAGTAGAACAAAGTAGGCACTGATCAATTTATACTTTTCACTACTGTTTTCCTCTTCTTGATTTCATCACACATCTTCTAGAGGGCTCCTCACACCTTGCCCATCTTCCTTGGTCAAAAGTAGTCAGCTCTCCAACCAGATGTCCAAATGAGACAGTGCTGCCTGTGCCAGCATCTGGCAGCAGTGACAAGGAGTGGGCCAGGAAGGCTCCACAAATGAAGCCATCCAAGGCACCTTTTTCTCTTGCCCAAACATCCTACAGTGGGAACTCCACTTCTCCCATCCAGGCATCAGACGGGGTCCATAAACTCTGGGTGGAAGAAAGGAGATACATCACTACTGTTTGTCCTCCACCTTAAGGGCTAGAGTGAAAACTCACCCTTCCCACTAACGGGGGGGGGGGCAGAAAATGCATTCTTGCACTGTAGCCTTTGTTTGTCCTATTACTTTTAGGCAATAACCTTTTCACTTAGTTCACTTCCAAGACCAGAGAAAGAGAAAGGACACAGAAGAAGAAAGGACATATTCAGGGACTGGATTTCACAGCTGCAGGTTCCATAAAAAGCATGAAGACAGATGTATGGCATAGTTAATTAGCTTTTTTTTAATTTTTTTTTTTTTATAGGACACGTAAATGACAACCAGATAAACTAAAAATGCCTTTTGTTTTTGTGAAAATGCACTGAAGAACAGAGAGATTCCCTTTTCACGGTCACATTTTGGATGCTGTGCAATGCCTACAATACAGGTACTTGGGAGCTTCTGCAGCTTTACCAAGTGAATTTACTGAGATTATAATTTTTAAAATGGATAACCAAAGAATGCATTTAAATTATGAGCCTAACATGAATATAGTATTTAAGTATAGTTAAAATTGGAAAAGTAGCCTGAGACTTTCTTTACCTCAGTTTTAGTTCATGTCTTATTGCAAGAAATAACTTCCAATGTTTAATTATTTACAGTTCTAATGGTGTTACTTGCCATTAATTGCTGAATACAGATAATATTTTATTTATAGATAAATATATCTTATGTTTGTTCAGGAGTGAGTAGAAAGCAATCATTAAATAAACACAAAATATCCAAATAAAAGTAAAATAAATTAATTAATAGTAACTGAAGGATAAAATTATGTTTGTATTAGTAGAAGAATTATCTCCTATTTGTGACTAAATTCTGCCAATGATATATTACTACTGTCTTCATATTTTGCACTGCAAAATTAACTTGCCACTTCTGCAGTAATTCTTTACAAAGGATGTATTAAGGTCATGCCAGACTTTCTAAGTAATCAAAAATATTTTGCAGTGGCAATGATTAAGCGTTAGAAACCAAAAAAGAATCCAGCTACAGGATGACTTTACAAGAGCCAGTTTTGGTCACCGAATCCAAGAGTGTTGGAGCCTGTCAAATATTAACAAACAAGTGCAACAAAATGATTAGCTCGGCCTGCGAGCAGGTACAGTGAGAGACAAACCCTTCATGCTGGGTCTGAGTAGAACTGACAGTGCACTATTTGTTACACTTCTGAGGTGAAAGCAGAGAAATGGATGCCTATTTGACATTTGAAATGATCAGACTTTTTGTCAGAACATAAAATAAGTGGGAATAACAGGAAATTTTCCAGTTAATAAGCAATGTTCCATATTTGGCAGTTATAAAACACTGTAGATAAACATTATTAAATAATTATTTTTAAATACACTTTAAAAAAAATTTACTTAACAAAAAATCTGACAGCTAGTTTGTGATGGTTTTTTTTACCCAAGAAATCTAACTAGTGGGAACAAGAAGTCTGTTCTAGCATATGGGAGGAAGGTAATAGCTTCATGAGTTTTCAATTAATCATTGTCTGTTTTGATCTTTCCAGGGGTGTCACTTCAGACAGAGTTACTGAGATGCTACAGTGGTGTCTTGTTAGTATCATCTATGCTGTTAGAGTTGCAAAATAATCCTGACCAGCTTCTACAAACTAAACTGTAAGCAGGGAAGCAGGGCTGGGTCTGGTACAAACTCTGTAACTATACTCACGCAGGTTATTTTGCCACAGGAATCCCCCTGAGAGCCTTGGCGGGTGTCTGGGTGCAAGAGGCTGAGGGTTCTCCAGGCTGCTATGTGCTGGTGGCACCCAGATTAAGTATTTCTCTCCATTTTTGAACTGCTAAAAGCTTCTTAGGTCACGTAGTATGGCTTGTGCAACTTTTCATAAATCACAGAATCACAGAATGGTTTGGGCTGGAAGGGATCTTTAAAGGTCATCTAATCCAACCCCCCTGTCTTTGGTAGAGACAACTTTCACTAGATGAGGTTGCTCCAAGCTCTATCCAGCCTGGCCTTGAACACTTCCAGGGATGGGGCATCCACAGCTTTTCTGGGCAACTCATTCCAGTGCCTCACCACCCTCATAGTTTCGAATTTCTTCCTAATATCAATGTGTGTGAACTCACAACCAGTGACAGGATATTGGGATTCAGAGAGAAGCAGAAATGCAAATTTCAGCAGAAATATCTGAGAGGCTTAACCAGGGACCACCAGGGACCAAGGCCTGCACTCACAGCTCTGCATGACCGGCCAAGGAAGGACTGAAGATGTCACAGCGTGAGAAGAACTCCAGGCCTGGCCTGGGGACAACCACCTTGCTGCAAGGCAAGTCCATCTTTGGAGAGACTGCACCCACCCTGTCAGAGATATGTCCATGTATCTGTGTCAGCTGAGGGAACAGACTGCTTCTTACAAAAAGCAGTGAGTTGGGAAAGGGCTTGGTGGTGGCTGTAACACTGAAAAATCAACACAAAAAAAGGTCAGGCTAGGGCTGGAAGGTTATATTCGTTCTGTATGTGGCAATTGTAAGACTGCTGCTAGAATAGTGTGTTGCCAAGGAGGATATTGGAGAGGGGAGATTCAAAGAAAGGACACAAAAAAGTATCCAGAATAAGGAAGGGATTCTTAGAACTTTAAGATGAATAACTAGGTTATTCAGCTTGTTTGAGAAAGGGTAAGAGATCTCACAATCTTTTTAGATGGATATTTACACATGAAGAAGTGCTGGTTTGAGGGTTACTTTTACAGGCATGAATTCATGGGAAAAAGGGAGGAGGAAAACTTTAATAGGGTTGCAATCTGCTATCTGCACTGTCTGGGGCTGCCCATTTGCTTTTTTAGTGATACAGGAGCAACACCCACACATTGCCCCTTCCTCCCTGGGAAAACGGCACAGCTCCTCCAGCCTGGCTCTTCCATTCTGCAGACAGCAGGTTACCAGGATTCAGCAGCTAGAAGCTGAACTCTGCCAGATAAACTCAGACTTGAAATAGGACAGAAATTCCCTGAAATAAGGTAATTAACAGCTGGAATGATTTGTCAGGGGAAATGCACAGGCTCCTAAAATGAAATTAAGTGTCTTTCGAAACAGACTGTAATCCAGTTGGAGAGAACAGCTTTATGCCCTGTTTATGCAGAAGACTAGAAAAAATACAGAGGTTCCTTTCACCTCTACAGTCTATGAAAAATACACCTGATGTTTATAGACACTTCAGTTCCTGATCATGCTGACTTTGCAGTAGTGTGTGTTCCCGAGCTGACTTGAGGCAGGATGCAGTGCTGCTCTATTTGCTACTTGTCAAATTTGACAGTTATAGGGAGGAGGCGAATGGATCACTTGCAAAAAACTAGAAATGCATTTTCTTTACTTTTCTTTTCTAATACCAATCAGTGTAGAAGCCAGTTCAAAGAAAAAAAAAAAGAAAAAACAAAAAAGAGCAGAGAGGAAAAAACCAACATCCAGTACAAAATTTCATGCCTGTTTGGTAAAATTTTCAAAATAAATGTGTGGATGTAGAGAAATTCTACAGAAGAAAGAGGTCAGTCAGATCTCAATAACCCAGCTCTGGCAGTCTGCATTTCCTTCAGTTCCATCCCTTTCCATGTGGCATGTCTGAGCAAAGCCCAGAGCGCCGATGGCTGTGCCTTGGCTGACATGGATGAGGATACACCCAGGAGAAATGGAACTGCCATCATGTCCTCCACTTTCTTCTCTGATCCTGATGCCTGCTGGCTACAAAATGGTGCTGTAGCACTTCTGCTTTACACATACACGGGCCAAGCCTTAATGTGCATTCAAAGCAAGCTGTTTTCCTTGGTCATGCCAGCTGCAATGCAGAGTAAAAGGAAAGGCAAACAGGCACTTAAATGGGCTTTGAAGCCCTCAGTGCGATGCAGTGAGAATAAAAGCCTCTTTGCTGCCAAAAAAAATCAATTTGCAGCAGTATAGAGTCTCCTTCTTCACTGTATCCTCGGCTTACACTCGCACATTTACTTGTTATGTTCCTTCACAAACTGACATCAGTTAAGACGTGGCAGCATGTGTTGTCTGGTGCTATTACATGGCTGGCCTAGGAGAGCATCCCATTCCTCCACTCTCCTAACTCGCCTTGATCACTCACCTTCCAGCATGGAGGTGGATATGACACGGAAGTGGCAAGACCTCCCTGCATCCCTCTGCTCAGCTAGGGCATGAGGCCAGGTGCTGATTGGGCCAGGGGCACCAGCAGGAGCTGGCTGCGGCTTCCACTTTGCACAGGTGGGTTTTGGTCACAGCACTGCCAAAGGCTGTTTTGGCAGCTTTGGCCAGGCACTTCCATCCCTGAGGCTTTGCCTTTCTCCCCTCATCCTGCAAGTGTCTCAGGTCTGGGGGTCTTTTCCTGTACAATGTACAGAATTACACCAAATAACAAATAAACTGTCTATAACAATCCATGTTGCTCTGTTCCTCTCCTGGCTGCACACATCGCTCCTCTAATACTTGACGTTTGTTCACCTAGTCAGTTCAAGCAGGTTCCTGAGCACAGGACCACAGATGTCTATCCTAATCCCTAATCTGCCCTGGCTCCCATTGTGGGTGAGTGAGTGCTCCCCGGAGCAGCTTCCAGGCAGAGCCTGGCAGTGAAGGCAGCAGGGTGGCCATGGCTAGCAGGCAGCGTGCCTACAGCTGCCTCCATTTGCCAGCCAGATGGTGAACTGGCACGGACACGGGCTCTCCCACAGCAGGCAGTCCTGACTCCCAAGGAAGTTTCTGGGCATGCTTCATTTTTGAGTAGAGACACGTGTCCATGGTCAGCACGCCCCTGAGTCTGCTTAGCCCCAACACAGCCAGTGTCTGTCCGCAGACTGTGCACAGCTTCACCCTGAGAGCAGGTCCAATAGATGTAAACTGGTTTTTAGAACCAAGCTGGACTGAACTTACAGCCCAAAAGGAGTGGGAGGTAAAGCAGCATCATACTCATGTTATTACTCTCATTCCTCAGCTATTCCAGAGGCTGGAGTTGTTTCTGACATAATTAGGGCTCTACTGCTCTGCCTACAGAGCTCGTGGTACAGTCCTTGTGAAGAAACCTTGATAGCAGTTATCCTCTATTGCTAGAAGATTTCTGCAACCATACCCTTGGCTTTTCCTTCATTTACTGAAGAGGATGGAATAAGAAAATGGATCTTTATGTTGCACAAAATATATCAGAGCACTAGGAGTAGCACCTCAAAAGCAATAGATTTTAACTTTATGGGCAATTCTTGAATAACCAACTGGACAAAAATCTATATTTAAGTAAGTATTCCCAAAGCCTATAAACTTTGTACTCCAGGTGGATTTTGCTTTTTGGTATTCTTATTACTCAGCTTTGTACCTGAGGTTGAGAAGCTAGGTGGAAAATATGAGGTAGTCCTAACTGCTATTTATATAATTCTAAATTATGGAAAACATAAGCTTTCTCTTGAATAATGCTTGCACCACCTTTTTCCAAGCAGCTGCACAAAATCATTACATTTTCCAAAATTAATATGTTTGCTCGACTTTGGAAAAAAAGAATTTGCCCATACCAGCGCTTTGTTTCAATAACTTAAAAATTATTATTTCCAAATGTCAGATTCTACATGATGATTAATAGCAGGCAATTTTACCTCGAAACTGTCCAGTTTTTATTGTAAAAGCCTGTAGGTCTTAGTGGAGGACTTGAGTTCATAATGAAATCCAAAAATGCAGGTTTAGCTATTTTGCATTCTCAAGCTGTCAAGACAGTTGAACTAGTTTCTCGGAAAAGCAAGCTCAGGTTTGTGAGATGAAAATCTAACCACAAGATGGCATCTTGTTCTCACAGGAACACCCAGCAATGGCCAGGAATATTGCTGAAAACAAAATGAAGCAGTGATGGGCATTTCAGTAAAACAAAACCATTTTAGACAGGACATTTGCTCATAGTGCTCCCTAGAATAGGGCTGGCATGAGACTGAAGTAAAATGTAGAGCAATGAGCATATTTCCCTCTCACCCCACCCAGACTGTGGTTGTGATCTAATGTTTTTAATTGCTGTAATTGAGATAGAAAAAAAAGAGTCCGAATCCATCATGAATATAATGCAGGTACTTTGAGGCTATTAAAGGGAAGATGGATCACTGAAACTGGTTTGAGAACCATTTGACTGTGAATTACTCTAAAAGACAGTCTGTGGCTGATGTTCTTAACAGGAAAATACTTCATCACTCTCACAGATGGGACAACCCTTTCCTATAATTCTTCATTTCCAGAACATGCATAATATCTGTGGTATGTTTCCAGTTATCTAAGAGTGATGAGACACAAAATAAAGCTATGGGCTCAGCTGAGAATTACTTTAGTAATATTACCACAGGGAAAATGTGATCGGGTCTGGAATTGATATAGTATGAAAGCTAAATTTAAAAATACACACATTTTAGCTGACACTGCAGTTTAAAACAGAAGGCTTTAGAACATAAATCTTTTATTTCTTATGTGTCCTATTAAGTAGAACCTTTGCAGTCTCAAAGCACTGTATTAATTAAGGACATGAGTGTGGATTCTCTCTGGCCTCAGGCATTTGTTTTTCCTTTAGTAGCACCACACACCTCTGCACCAGAAGCAGTACCCCAGGGACCCCAGTGCCTTGGGGAATGTGCCTCCAAGAGCAGAGGGAGAGAAAAGGCAGCAGGGTTCCCTCCAGACTGCCCTCTGCTTCATGGCAGCAGCAGCAGCAGCAGCAGCACATTCACTACCATCTGGTTTCAGCTAGGGTTTAAACAGGAGCCATGGGATGAGGGACATGGTAGGGAAGAAGCAGTTGCCTGCTTAGCCAGAAGCTGCCTGAAATCTCCCTCTTGGCCTGGGTCATACCTCTGTGTGCTGGTGGGGGATGAGGTTACAGGCAGCCCCAAGAGCAGGGGAATGGGGCCAAGTGGACAGAAAGCAGATGAGCTGAAAGGTGGATAGAGTGGCCTGTGAAATCCCCCAGAACAGCAGCCTGTTTGGGCAAGAGGGTGTCTTGTAAATCATGATCCTTCCAAAAGCTGCTCCTCTATGGGCGCATGTACACGAGACCTTGCTCAGGCGTGCTGCCCTACTTGCCGCTGCTGTTCTGCTTGCTCTGAAGTGAAGTATCATGTAAATGTCCTGTAAATCACAATCTAAGACAGCAAAAATACTGCATCTGGCTGAAACTGCAGTGAGAGTTTCAGGAGTCAGGCTGCTGTCATCTGTATTGGATTGACAGCGCCTCTTCACAAAATTTTACATGGGCCCTCTAATGACCATGAGAGGTCACGACCCCCCACAATGGCTCATCAGGCAGACAGAGCATCGCGTTCCCCAGTAAAATACTGAGGCTTCAGCTCATCTGCTCAACCGTGAATATTGACTGCTGAAGCACCTTTGTCCTACTGAAGGCTTTCACTAATGCATTGGACAAGTATCCTGCTGCAATTACCATCTGAAATCTAAGAAACAAAAGTGCAGCTCTTGTCAGCTGTGGCTTGGAGAAATGCCTTATCAAAGTTCTCCCAAGCTCTGCCCCTTTCGTAGCCGTGTAAGAGACAAAACATTAAGTGAATGATTGTGTATTATTCCCATGTTTATTAATGGGAGGAAACACTTTCCAAAGCTTTGTCTGTTCTTGAATAGAAAGAGCCATGCAATAAAAAAAAAAAAAAAAATTATGACAAGAGTTCAGGAAATATCAGGGAAAATATAATTGAAATTGTCCTTTTTTCCCCACATTGAATTCTGTGTCATTTCTATCCAGCCTGTTTAAAAATGGATCTGTTCTGTTTGCAGTGGGAAAACAATACTGTAGATAATTTACTCAGAACAATCACTTATTTGAGATCTGTTATAGTCAGAGAGCTCCAACAAAACCTGTGTCATCACGGAAGCTCAAGAATGCTATTAGACATCTGCACACACAGAATGTGACACTCCACTGCCATTTGAATAGATGAAAAAATACTTTAGGACACATTTCAGAGCTGAGAGCATCTTGCAAGAGCTTCCACAATTTAAAATACTGAGTCAAAGGGGTTTTTTTGATTAATTATGAAAATCGTACTCAGAATTACTATTTTTGTTTCTAGTACTGTGGCTTAATTTCAGCTTTCTCCCCAGCATTGCCTTCACCCAGGAGAGCTATGTTCCATCTTATGCTGCACCAAACCCCTGACACCTGGAGAAAAGCCCACACTGACTGCCACTATGCTGCCAGAGCTCCCCAGAACTGAATCTCGCTCAGGTAGACATGACTGCTTTGCCTACATACCATGAGCCTGAGCTTCCCAAGCAGAGAGAAGAAGCAAAAATGAGCCAGATTTGAGATCTTTGCACATGGTCTTGGCAGCAGCTCCTCCATTTACTAACACTTGAGAGCTGGGACTTCACAATAAAACTGTTTAGCCCTGAAGATTACCCCTGCTTCTACCTCTGTTGTTACCAAATCTGGGAGCACACTGGAGTTCTGGTGCCTGAACTAGAGCAAGCACCAACGATGAACTGGTATCTCTCCTCCACAGGCACAGACAGAATGTTCTGATGAGAGCTGCAATGTATCTCCAGGTAAATACAGGTGCAACTTCAGCTTAAATAGCTTACATGGAATGTTTTCCCTGAGTTCAATTATATAAGTCCATGTTCTAAAAGACATGTGACATACATAGAATATAATATATGCAGGCTTCTCAGATTCCAAAATGGGTGGATCTTCGCTAAGGTTATCCAAATACTTCAAAGAGATAGGTTAAGTAACAAATGCAACATGTACTTCCCTGACTTAGTATTTCTTCAAATTTAAACTGGATCATCTAAGATATTCACACAAGTCCCATAGCATCCTTTTTCACCATTATGCTTCTTTTGCCATTGAACATTGGCCTACTTGACATGATGAGTTCTGTGGTTAAAAGATCTTCCCATTCATCATAACTTCTGCCAAAAGAGCCCTCTTGACTCTCCCTTTATCCCCAAACTCCTCAGGTGGCTCCACATGCTGCAATCTTCTCTAGAGTTGTGATGAGTACACAATCAGCACTATGTACAGTGAGAACACTCAAGGCTCAACGCAGTCATGACATCCAGCCTTTGCCTTGAATCAGAGTTAGTTCTGATTTGGCAGTTGGGGAAGGGAAGGGAAGGGAAGGGAAGGGAAGGGAAGGGAAGGGAAGGGAGGGGAGGGGAGGGGAGGG
>VWPU01002521.1:0-64887 GCA_013398955.1 Callaeas wilsoni | reverse complement strand
GAAGGGAAGGGAAGGGAAGGGAAGGGAAGGGAAGGGAAGGGAAGGGAAGGGAAGGGAAGGGAAGGGAAGGGAAGGGAAACCATGCAATGTGCAAACCTTGGTAATCCTGCCTTTGTAACTCCACATTTCATATTGGTGTCACACCAGTACTGTTACAGATTACAGTGAAAGCATCAGAAGCCACAGACCAGATGACCACCTTTGCTGCCCATGGCAGCAGCCTGTCAACATATACTTATTTAATGGGGCTTCAGCTTTTCACCTAAAAAGCCACCCTCCAGATACATTTTACCTTATAGATGTTTTATCCAGACACTTCTTTCTGGAGAGAGCTTGTATTTTCCCCTCCTTATGCATCTATTTATTTGTGGCACAAGACTTGTGGAAGTTTTAATATTTGTTCTGTTTATACATGGTCCATAAGCACATTATTGTGACACAGAATAAGTGTTTCAGTTCCAAACGCGTATAGCCTGGGGACAGATTATGGACACAGATGCATCTCAGAAATATACCAGAGACTGGCAACATTTACTGTGTGGTTAGCAAGAAAATTTTCTACTTACAGTAGAGCTCTCCTAACTTGGCTGCAAAATTTATTTGAAGAATGGGATTTAGGAGATGGTACAAACGCTATTGTTATGATCAAAGAACATCTTTAAGCCTTAAGGTGCTTGAGGATTGCTCTGGTTCCACAATGAGTGGATCTAATCAATTAGTAAAATTAGTAACATCTCTTCAAAAGGATGTAAGGAACCCTTATCAAATGAGTATTGATGGCATCAGACTGTACTACAGATCAACTGGCCTATAATCTCTTTTCCCTATGGAACATGGAAAGGGAGCATCACACTGCCAATAATAGAAATACTGGTCCAATGCTGACATTGCTTTGCCATGTCCACAACATACAGTAAAGGAGATAAAATGATGACAAAAGACCACTTTAGATGGAAAAGAAGAGAGCTTCTCTCTGTTTCACTTCCAGTTGCCATTCCTGTGACTTCATTTCAGTGTTCAGAATGCAGTTTTCAATCCAAGGCACAGGCGTTGCACCAAAGTGGTGGTGAGGATGTCCTGTATGATGCCCAAGGGGTGGAAGCATGGACAGCTAACTCTGTGCAGACCTCTGCATTCACAAAACCAGCCTGGGTCTGCTGAACACCACTGGATACAAAAGAAAGAAGGAGACCATGAAGCCCAGTGCTCTCATGCCTGAAAGCAAAGTATGAAAAACATTTCATTGAAACCCTGATTTAGGCTGTAAGCATCCAGATTATATTTGCACAGCGCCTAACACACTAGGTTTTGTAAAGTCTAGGGACCAGAAAATAATACTATTTTTTTTCTAGGTAGGATTTACATACCGATTATAGAACTACTTTAGCAAATAAATTTATTTATTTATTTACCTGGCATTAATGTGCTGGGTAGCTTCCTTGACTAAATTAAAATGATCTAATAAAAACATCCAAATGTTTCAGATGACTCTGTGGGCCTTAAAAGAGGATTATAATGTGACCATATTATTTAAGCATTTTTCAGGCACAATTAAGAAAACAGTGATTGGAAAAGTATCCCAACTGGGACAGATAATGTTTATATGGTATGTGGGCTGATAAGAGATTTAGAAGTGCTGTTTGTTACGCTACAGATAGTTATGAAACAAATGATCTGGCTCTAACATAAACTGTTAAACTGAAAACATGCCAGAGGGAGACAGCTGCCAGTACATTAAAAAGTCACTTTCTCAGACAACAAAGACTTAAACCAATCATTTTATAAACATATTTCTTTGCCCAACCAGATTTTGGTCATTCTAACGGTTCGCCTACTGCATGGAGAAATAAAGTAATCTTTTGCTCATATAATTTGTCAGGAATTTCCACTTTGGAAGAACAGATGGTGCTAAAAAACTGAACAAGGATAACAGGATTATCAGGCTTTCAACTAAAAAATCCATTCTTTCTACACATGTTTAAAACAGAAGCAATGCATATCACAAACCTCTGACCACAGCCAATCCACACTTTGCATTTACATTATAACGGCTCCCAGTGTTGAGGATCAAAGTTTGGAGTAACTTTCTCCAGATTTGTGAGAAAGATTTTGGATTATAAATTTAAGACATGGCCAAAATTGCTATTGGTGCAAATTTGGACATCCCTATTAAATTGCTGAATGTAGGGATTTACACAGCATAAGGACTCAAAGCCACACTTTCCAAATAATCTATGCCATATTTCATGCTGACCCAGGTGACTGCCTGGACAAGTCTTAGGGAAGTTGGGCATCCAGACAAAGGTCAGAGCACTGTCTTTTCCCCAAAATAATTTTGTAATTTCGTAGCATCACCCAAACAATTATTCCTGGATCCCCCACTCCACTTCTGGTATCATGTCTGTGACCCTCAGCCAGCTGGAGAAACCAGAGATCCCAAATTACTCTGTCCTTCTGCATCTGTATATTCAGTAGCCAAGAAAGTAAAGGTAGGACTTGAGTGTAAAAGTCTGAATTCCCAGCTCTCATTTCAGAAACTAAACTAAACTAAACTAAAATAAATAAAATAAAATTCAACACCAAGGTAACCAATTACCTAGACTGCTGTGAGTCCCAAGAATCATGAGTTCCGAGGGGACAAGAAATCTCAAGTTCATTAATTCAAGCCATGGAATTTATGAGGAGGGAATGAGGTGGCTCTACAACCATGTTAATGTCCATGCTGGCATGGATAATTTGCTAGATAACATATATTCATGTACTTTGCCTTTCACACTTATTCAGCAAGCCACATTCTGAAAGAACTATCGTCTCTGGTTTTACGTGAAACTTATTTTACCAGTTACTTTTCTAAAAGGTACAATTCCTGGCATTGTTCTGTAGATATTATTTTTCTTTTCTTCTTTTTCTTGCTTGCTATTCTTCCCTTTCTCCCTTCCCTTCTCCTTCCCCTTCTTCCATCCTTTTCTTCATTTCTTCTATCCTTTCCTCCCCTCTTCTCCCCTTCCTTCCCTTCTTCCTGTAACTAAAATCTTAGTCTACTGTGGAAAGAAAAATGAAAAATTGCCTGTATGGATTATAAAGTCCCAGAAGCCAAACCACAAGGCAAAGGAAACCTCTTTTGTATTTATTTCTAAATTCCATAATTTGTGTCCAGGTTTCTGTGGGCTTTGAAAACACAGAACTGATAACAAGGTCACCACCAGGATTTAAATCCAGGGCTCTCTTTACAGCACAACACTGAGAGTGGCAGGTGGCAGCCATGCACAGATACAATCTGTTAAAGCAATAATAATGATCGCCACTCGGCATTCCTCTCTCTCCAGAAGTGGCAACACTAATGAAAATGTAATCTGATGTATGTACGTCATTACCAGGAACTTCTAAGACAAGTCTAACAGCACTGGCTGCATCCACCAGTAGCAAGGCTCACAGCTTCTGCTTTCCAAGAGATGGCAAGGCCCTGGCTCCACTCTGCAGCACAGGGAGAAAAGGGCAACCATGTAAGTCTGCCTGCCTGGTGTCTGGTGAATCTGCCTTTTTCTGATATGGACCCTGCATATCTGGCTCTGCCTAGTTCTGGAGGCATCTGCCCTGTGTGGGCTGGGAGACTGGCTGTGCTCCCATCCAGGAACCAAGAGTGTCCCAAACCCCAAAACTCACCCCGAACTTCAAAGCTCACCCTGAGCCGCAGGCAGGCACAGCCCCTTAGCACAGCGGCAACCCTGGCATCCCTCCCCTGGCCAGGTGCTGCTCATCTCAGCTGAGCAGGATGATTCAGCACTTGGTAGAAGGTAAGCGGAGATGCTGCCAAAGTTTCCAAAGCATCGATGTCTACACTGGAGAGTTATTCAGGGCTTCCAGCCAGTTTTCAGCATGCACATATCCATCATCCCCTCCTCAGCCTAGTGATTTCAGTCTGGAGCTGCTTTAAGACCCAAAACCAACTTAGTGCCTGTTTCTAGGACTGGGTGGATCTGCAGTGGGGGTTCAGGCAAGCCAGTGTCGGTAGCCCTGCATCCCTGCCCCGCAGCTCCGTAATTCCCAGGCACACCAGGGCTCCCATGGGTGACACAATGGCAGGTCCTGACACACCGAGAGCTACCGGCTCCATGCTCCAGTACACACGAATGAGTACAGCAATAATGAGTCAATGGGAGCATCAGTCACGCTGTGACATGGAAATGTTCCCACACTGGGCTAATGTGTAAGCTCAGAGCTCCTCAGCTCTGAGGGGAGACCTCAGCAAAGTGTACAGTGGGCATGTACCCTGTAAGCATCGGACCTAAACATCCACACCTTGGTCTTAAAGGAAACTTGCTGTGGAACGTGTCAAGTCACACAGAAAGAAACTTTTAAAGCACATCACTCCTAATTTAGGAGATTTTCTCATAAAAGTTGTTTTGAGCACATGTATAAATGAAAGATGGAAAAAAAACTCCTTTTATTCTCAGCATCTTAGTAATTTTAACCTAATCAATTAAAACAGCACAAATGACGCTCATTTCTAGTTCAGACTCCACCTTGTTTCTATGATGTTGCACATTGTCACTGTAGATAGAACTTTCCTAGGAAGGAACAAATGAGTGCAAATGTACAGTCAATAACACTTTCTCAGACACCGAGGTGTGCACACACTTTGAGCTCTTGCTGAGCATGGGTTTCTGGCACCAGGCAGCCCTTGAGGCCAAGTCAGGCAGTGAAATTATGGTGGTACTCTTTAGTCTGAGCCATCTGCAATGACATTCTCCTTAACCAGTGACTACCCTTTTCCTCACCACTTTCTAGAAAAGAAACAGGAAAGTCAGCTTCACAGTAAATGTTTACAAAGCAAGCATTCCTGTTTCTATTTTTAAATCACTGTTTACTCATACTGTCCATTCTTTTTATGGTGATAAAATTGATGTTTTCTTCTATCTACACTGTTATCACAAGTAGTTTCGTCCAGCTGCCTATGAGAGATAATTTTTATTCTTGAATTTGTGAACAAATTAGATATCCAAGAGAGAGGAGCCCAGCTCTTTGTTTCATTGGGAGGTTTACAAAACTGTATATTCCATATGACAATTCTAAATGTAATATTCTTAGGTGTGAGGCCTTCTTTGAGGGAAATTTAGCTGAGACCCTCATTTCTATCTCTTTTCTTCAGACAGTATTTTTTTACCAGTATGTATCTGTAGTGGGTTGACCCTGGCTAGGTGCCAAGTGCCCACTCAGTCGCTCTATCACTCCCCTCTCCTGCTGGGACAGGGGAGAATAAGCTGGAGCATGGCCAGTAGGGTGAGATAAGGCAGTTTTATTACAATATGAAGGAAAAAGCAAAGCAAGGTCTGCGCGCGCGAGCAAAAAAGGAAAAATAAAGGATCAATCTCTACTTCCCATGGGCAGCGATGTCCGGGCACCTCCCGGGAAGCAGGGCCTCAGCACGCGTAACGGTTGCTCCGGAGGACAGTCAGTGAAAACACACGAGTGTCCCCCCTTCCTCCTCTCTCCCTTAGCTTTTATATCTGAGCTGACGTCACATGGTATGGAATATCCCTTTGGCTAATTTGGGTCAGCTGGCCTGGCTGTATCCCCTCCCAGGATCTTGGCCACCCCCATCCTCTTCGATGGGGGAAGGAACATCAGAGGGGCAGTGCTGCCCGGCAGTAGCCAAAACACTGCCCTGTTATCAGCACCCATCCAGCTATCAATGCAAAGCACAGCACTGTCAGGGCTGTGAGCGTTACCTTGATCAGACCCAATACATTATCATAGACACTCATTTGAGTAGCCACCTTTACCTGTCAGCCATCACCTCATTGAAGCCACCTCAGCTGTTGTATGAAAATGAGAGTAATGTGGGGAAAGAGCAGACTAGCTTAGTTCATCTGCTAAATAAGCTCTCTTAAAAAGCAAGTGGTGAGGTAAATTATACCTAAGTAGCTAAGGTAGTGTCTGCATCTGTAGTCTCTATAAGCCGTAATAAGCCAGGTAAACTGTGTTCATAGCAGAGTGAGAAATATGAAAACTCTTCTGCACAGAAGTATCACTCAAAGCAGGCATCTGTGATGGGGAAACCACTGATCTCTAGCCTTGGACAACCATGCTGCTCTCCTGGCTTTGCACTGTTTCCTTTTTCAGCTACTTAGCTGTGATGAATTGTAATGGGAGCCATTCTGGGTAACGCAAGTGAGAGCGGGCTAAAGCAGGCGAGCTGCTACATAAATTGGGCTGTTTGTTACAGCTTTTAAGTTGCTTAAACAGCCACACTGATGAAATGTTGGTAACCATCTGCTACAAGCATTCGTAAATAAATATAAACCAACTAAAATATTTCCTCGCTTGTTGCTCTGTTTCAGGCATGGGTTTCTTGTCTGAGGAATTTTTAAAAATTTACCTGTAGTTTATGCACAGGCTTAATTTTTTCAGATTGTTTAGCTACCTGGGGGTGATTTCACTACACTGTTCTTTGGTATCCCTCCATACAAATTATTCATGACTGAATAGAAAGGGAAGATGCCTAATTCTAAAGACAATGATGATGATGATTATTGGTATTATTTATCAGTGTCAAAGTAAACTGTTAAACTTTAAATTCTTCATGGAAGACTGGTTAGAAAGATTAATTTTAAGCTTTCTTTACATCAATTTATTCTGCAAATCTGAGCAAGTGGGACAAACTTGATCTCCTTACAGAAGGAAGAGATTTTAAAGCATTTAGGAGCCCTATCCAAAGCTCAGCTGTGTTTGGCTCTATAGGAATAAGAGATGGAATTTTGAGAGTCTGAATCTTTAGTTTTGGCCTTACATCAGGGTTGACTGTGTTATACACAACACTCCTCATTTCAATGCATCCTACTCAATGCTTCATCTCTGACTTGTGATCACATAATATCTCTTTTGTTTCCATAAGAGATGCTGAATGGGAAAAAAAAATTATTAAAACTGTACTAGAAATCATTTATTAGATACTTCTTCAAGCACCTACCACAATAAATGTTACTTGTTGACCGTCACCATCATTTTGCACCAGACTACCCCAAGCAAACAAATGCTGCTCACTCTCAGATCCACTTTCTTTTTGGACACCTTTGTCTCTGCAACAAAAACTGCCTCCAAGCTGAGTGCTCTAAGCAAAACCCATAATTTGGGGAGAGTGTTTAAAATATTATGAAGAAATGAAAGGACTTATTGAAAGCTAGATTCTCTTATTAGAGTGTTACCTTCTGGCAAGGGGTAGTTAAGTTTTACAATATAATTTTACAACTACTCAACACACCAAGGACCATGCTCGTTTTAGACATCTTTTCTCTTTTATTGATGATCTACATTGAGTTATCTCTTATGTGAACAAGACTTTTAAATTGACTGGTGAGATGTAATGTAGTAGAAATGTCTTTTAAATTAAAAAAAAAAAGTTCAGTTATTCCTTTTCCACTAGAAAACTAGATCAAATATGAGCATAGCTGCATTATTTTCCGCAAACCAGTGATCTTTTTATTTCTTTGCTTGCTTCCACATGATTGCAATGCTTCTGAAAGCTGCCAGGATGCATTAAAATCATTCATGAATTTGTAATAAGGGTCTTAGGTTCCACACAGCAAGTATTTTGCAGTAGAAAGGATACACTGCCAAAGGATTCATCCTTGTTAATAGCATGCTCTGTAGTTGTGAAACACTGGCCTTTCAGACTTGAGCAAATAATTGAATGTCCTTTTGGCTCTGTTCCACTAATGACCCTCTGGAATAGCACAGAATCCTAAAATCAGAGAGTAAATGGGGTCCCTTCTTAATGGGACAAGCTTCTAAGTGTACTTGATATCCTGCTGTATTAAATAAATCCTGATTAAATAAAAAGTGAGGCTTGCACTTGAAGTAAGTGTTCAGGGAAGCAAGAGGAGCCACTTGTTTCTTTTACAGTGATTTGAAAAAAATATTAAGATTGGCATTTATAGAATGTGAGTGGAAATATCTGTGTGTGTGTGAAAGTACCAGAAGAAGCAGTTGGATGTGCTAAAAAGGTATGTGGACAAAGAGGAAGAACAAACTGACCTAAAGATAAGGTATCAAACAGGACAAAGAACAAGTCCAGGGCCACAAAATACACAAAGATAACACACATTCATGAAATTCATTGATTTGTGAAGAGTGAAACAAAATAGTGAGACAAAGTATCCCAAACACCACTCCCTCCTAGAGAAAATAGAGAAAAGCAAGCTCAAAATCAGTTCACTTGCCAACCAAGAAACCCAGAGGCACAATGAGGAATAACAGACAGCATCCTTATTCTCTGTGTGATCACACACGTGGTCTTGGCCAGACCAACTGAACACACACATTTTGGTATTTCCCAGTATGTGGGTGTGAAAGCATAAAAGGAAACAGTCAACAGTTTACAGAGATTTTGTTTATAAAATCACATTCCGATTCCACAGGATACTATGCTGAGCTTTATCACACTCATTCCATATGCACTCTTCAAAATCTCAAGTTCCCAGGTAAATGACACACATGTCCCCCTGGCAAAGATGTTTGCTGTCATTACTGTTCTGAAGCTTTGTGGAAGGCCAAGGGTTGCACTGCAAAGACTGGCTTCACAAAGCCATGGCAATAGAGGAGGTCTAGGCAGCTTGAACAAGAATTCACATGGATATAATTGTCAGAGGTGGACACAGCCAGCACAAAATCTATGCATCATTTAAATTCTTCTTGAGCCTTTAAAACTAGACAGTAAATGGATTGCAGGCCTTGACTGTCTGAGTTTCATCATCTTAAAACATTTCAGCCAAAGAAGAAAATGGCAGTAAATAAACACCTTACAGATCGTGTGATCCCTTTATTGTAGTGGCAGATCATGCAATATATTTTCTTTCAAACAACAGAGGAAGTTATACTGAGTCTTCCAGAATGGTTTGAAATGAAAGCTTAGTGTAATACTGTAGAATCAGTGTGGAAGCTTGGGGGATTTATGGGTTTGATTATAACATGAAAAATTCTGGTTTCAGGTTGCCATCTCAGAGTCAGAGCAGCTTCCAAGTTTTCATGAAAAGTTTCTACATGCTGAAAATTAAGACATTTGCTGTGGAAGTCCGCATCTCCTGGCTACACAAAGCAATGTGCCAGTCTGGGAAAGTCAGAAGCGGGAAACTGGATTATCTCCTTGGTGCAAAAGGCAGTACCTCCTAAGGTATGTTAGATCAGTCTCCACATACAGATCAAGAGGCCTTACAGGACCACCACTTGGGCCTGTCTCACAGCAAGGACAGAAGTGAACATGGATGCCTAAATGAGGACTCCAGTGGATTTAGGATGACCAAACTGTGTACCAGAAAACCTGTGCAGTGTCTTCCTCTGAATGTGTCTGACTTCCTCGGTGTCCTATCCGAAGTCATGTTCTGGTATACTTCTCTTCATCCTGAGAAATACTGAGTTGTTCTGCACAAGCCTGTCCAGATTCTCCCTCGTATGAGGGGATGGATGCAGTAAGCACATTAACCTGCAGCATCAGCTACTTCAGAAACAGCAGTGGCAGCAACTGCTTTCTTAGGATTGCCAAAGGATGAGCAAGACATACGTGAGATGCTGTATTCAACAACTCTTTTAGAGTATTGATCCAGTCTCAGAAATCCCAGTCTCCTCTCCTTTCCTCTCTCCATTCCTCCCAGCCACTTCCTTGTGAGGCTAGAAATTCAGGTTTCCTCACACTATTCCTTCAGAAACCATCCAGTTCTTTGCTGCACTATGGCAGAGTTTGTAGCAGTGGAGCAGGAAGAAGCATTAGCAGTCATAACAACTTCTTCATAAATGTCTGCAGTGCAGTTATTTTCTTCACTTCTGGAGCCTCTGAGCACCACTTCAATTTAAACATGGACAAGCAAAAGATAAGAACACGACCTAAGTAAGAGAGAAATCTTCTGCTCACTAGCCCAAAACACCCAATGCTGCCAGTTGGTTCGTGTGTGTGCTTTCAAATGGCTGCTGTGTCTTGCACCAGGCTGAGGCTAATAAACATGGTAGCTAAGAGGAAGCCCTCACTGACTGGCATCTACCATACTCCCTTGACTCATTTCTACATATCCAGATACTTTCAAAAGCACTTTTTTATTTTCCAAAGCAAAGGACACGTGTAAGGCACGATTCAGACTAATTCTCATAACCAGGCTGAAAGATCACGCTTCAGCTTCAAACTATCTCTTCAGATCTGAAAATTCAGCTTCAGGGATAAACCTCCATGATGCTTGTTTTGGAGCCGTGCCTATCGCACATGTGACCTGACATCTGTGTTCCTGAGAGCCATATGTGTCTGTTGGAAACTAACTGTGTTTAAAAGAACTCCATTGTCCTGAAGACTCACAGGCAAACCTGTAACCCCTACACAGAAAAGACAGAGGAGTAAGGACACAAGCCATGATGTGATGATTTAATAGCATCTAGCAATCAGGCTACTAGATTGCATGTAATAGTATTTCATCAAGAGGGATCGCTCCTTTTAAAACAAAAAAAGGAGCATAGCAATGAAAACTGTCATTTATGGTCTCATATATACTTCCATTGGTTCCACTGGGATTAGTGTTCTGCATGAATCATAGTGGGACACTGATAGCTTGGCCAATGCTCAGACAGCACATCAGGGAAGGGAATTGTATATAGTAATGTAACATCCTGTTTGGAGGCTTAAGAGGCAAGAATCCAGCAGTAATCACTTCCAAGGGTAGTAACTCAGTTCTTATTGCCTTCATAATGACTCCACAGTTATTCAGTCAATGAAAATGAAGTCTGATATTGAGCATCAAGAAGATAAATTAACAATAAAATGAGTCTTACACATCCACGCCCTACTTCTGTAGAGGGCTGCAAAAACACAGCATGTACTCTTAAAGTATGTTGCCCTCCTCTGTCAGGTGCTGAGATGGCTGAAAGGGAGGCAGGAGCAAACTCTTTTTTTACTAAACACTATGTGAAGAAAAAAAAAGCTGTTAAAATTTAGTAAGCAAATTTTCCATTGGAATTAATGAATAGTTCATGTTATAAAGGCCTTTTGATTTACCCATCATTTTGTCTGAGAGTGAAAACACAACAAAATTCTTTTATGAGCTTCAGATTTGGCAATAACAACATGCATGAAGTGCCAAATGCCAGGAGGTTGGCCTTATTAACTTTTGTATAAGACCTACTATTGCAGACAAAACAACTATAGTCTAATTAACCAAAAGCAAACAAACAAACAAAACCACCAAAATTGACATAAAACATACCCGTCAAACCCAAGCAAATTTAATCTTGTTTGATGTAAGCTTCCTTCCTGCCTCTCTCCCCACCTCCAGGCAGTTCTCTTCTGTGTCTCAAGTCATGCTGGAAATAACTTACAAAGCAAACTCTTGGCTGAGGACCCCAAATGTCTTATGGTCAATGAACATATCCCCTGAAGACCTGCCTTACATCTAAAATGGAATACAAAGGATTCTACAACTATACAAAGGACTCTACAGCAATATTAGCATCAAGCTGGATATAAGACAATGAACAAAAGCTAATGAACAGAAGACTCACTGTGTCATGTCTAAAATTAGACTGCATTGACATTTGCACTGTCACGGGTTCGTGGAATACTCAAAGACATGTTATTGTTGCATCATATATATCTTTATCAATTTGATAATTAGAGCTAGTTCAGTACATTGCTAGTTCAATGGGTAAGTGACAGGATAACTTCATACAGGAACAGATGATGGAGTCGGTATTAAGAGGGACAATTAGTTCAAATAGCAACACTGAAAAAAAAAGTGAACAGCAAGTCTTCTGAAGTTCCTGAAAGAAACAGCACAAACAGAAGGGACAGCATTACCTCTGTCACTGTCTCCTGACACAGGTGCTCAGTCCTGAAGCCAACTCCATCAGTCACCTGTACAGCCAAAACCAGCCTTGTTGGCAATACGAGACGCAGCAAAGTGCCAGCATAGGAAAAGAGATGGGAATATGGAGGTGGGAATGGAAGGAGAGGGTGGGAGAAGTTGGTATTTAGATGATCTGAAACTGACATGGAATCACGCCTTAAACTGCTTAAAACAAGCAGGGTCATTTTGAGAGAAATGAGTTAAGGAATGATCATATGAGTGGCAATTCCGGCAGGCTTGAGAATATTGCATCCTCTGTCTGAAACAGCGGTAAGGAGGCAGGACAGAAAGCTTCTTCCAAGTTGGACCCGGCTAGAGTTCCCACCAGTGCTCCCACCACATAGCACTGGTCTCACATGCCTTATTACACCACCTGAAACTGCATATAGCAGAGTCATTCTGCCCAGGAGATGTAATGAAGAAACTCCAGGTTACAGTCTGAAAAAATCCAGCCAAGTTAAAGAGAGGAAGGAGAAAAGTAGCGGAACAACTGCCCTTGTATCACTGTAAGAAATTATACACTGTAAATGGGCAGTAAAATCAGGAAAAATAAAAAATATATGGGATTGAAAAAAGAAAAAAAGAATTGCTGAAGCTTTGAGACTTTATGCCACCAAAACACAGACACTTCTTGAAGCGTCTGGGTAGTTTGTCTGATTTCAATCAACTATGTGTTTGAAAAATGTGTGGTTTGATCCATATGCAGAAATATTTCACTGAGCTGGGAAGTGACAAATCATAACACAGGTCTGGTGTAACTCCTTCAGAAATTCATTTTGGAGGTCCCATTACCATAACGATGCTAAGAAACTAGAAGTTGCACAGATGAAGAGAAATAACAGTTGGTTGCTGGCATAAATTATGATTTAGAAGGTCTCAAAGCCCCTGAAGTGTGCATGCACTCAGAGAATCACCAAATACATGATGCTGAATTCAAAGATGAGCGAAGTGCTTATTAGGAAAGAGATTGTTTATGAAAGTTTTCTGAAAAACAAGGTATTTTAGACCATGGAATAACCTCACAGGAAAGGAGCAGAACTGCAAAGCGTGGCAACTCCTGAGGACAAAGCAACACCCTGGTGTATGGGCAGACTCTCTGAGGTAACAGATCCACGCACAACTGTTCCTGCGCTTGATGAAAGGCAGGTTAACATGAGAACGGGACAGCTGCTCAACGAACATTAAATGTGACAGGAACAAGCCCCTACAACAGCAGCTCTCATTTTCTACACGACCTCTAATACTGCAATTGCCTGATCCACTCAGGTCGGTTTCACATACGCCTCCTTGTCCTCATGCCACTTTACTCTTACAGTTATAACCTCTTCTATAAAATCAGGAATATATCTGCAGTTTTCCTCAAGTACAATTGCCTATAGCATTCCTTCAAACGCCAGAAAATTGGCTTTCCTTTCAGACCATGCACATTTTTACACAAAAGCATTTCCAGCGCCGGTTTCTGCTGCCATAGCCGTTTCGTAGCAAGAAGAATGGGAGCTTATTTAAAGTGTCAATAATAGAAAGTAATAAAAGCGTGACACATCCTGAGGCGCTGTGAGCTGCTCTGAGGGAGAGCTGCTTTGGGAGCACGACCCTTTCCGGGGTTCTGTCGGTCACTGTCACGCCATTACCGGATCAGCCCGGTCAGGGCAGCTTTGCTGTTCATTTAGTGCTGCGGGGGGCGGTGAGCACCGATGATGCTGAGAGCTTTAGTTGTTTGAAACATTTTTTTTTTATAATAAGGTGCTCCGACGTCTGCTTGCAGACACCGCTGTTTCTTTCAATTAACGCCTCGCTAAGAGTTTTCAGCCCACCTCCATTAGAATTTTAGCACCAAACCAATCCACAACAAAACCAAAACCAGCCAACCAACCAAACCCCCAAACTGAGCTGTTTGAGCACGCAAAGCCTCTGTAGATACACACGAACGATAATTTTAAAACCGAGCATTAATGAAACACAACACCGCTAAGTCTATGCCGGCGGCTGGTTCTGCCAATCTAACTGCAGCTCGTAACGAAGGTGACTTTAGGGGAAAAACTTCCCCTCACAGGCTCGGTCCCCTCACACACGCAGCGCCACCACCCCGCGGCTCCCGCCCGCCGCGCGCCCCCTCAGCCTCAGCCTCAGCCTCCGCCCCCCTCCCTCCCCGCCCCCAGGGCGCGCACGTGCTGGAAGCAAACACCTCGCGGCGCATGCGCGGCTCTGCCGCCCCTCCCTTAGCCCCCCCCCCCGGCTCGGGGCTGGCGGGGCCGGGGGAGGAGCCTCAGTCTCCGGGCGCCTGATTGACTGATGTCATTTCCCCGGCTCCGTGCCGCGCCCGCCCATTGGCTGCTCACGGACCGCTAGCTGCACCGCGCCGCCTGGTTGGCTGTTGCCGCGCCGGCCGTTGCCCTATCGCAATTCGGGCCACGCGGATTAGGGCACCTAAACCCCGCCTCTTGCTCCAGCCCCTCCTGCCGCCAACACCAGCTCCGCCCTCCCCGCCTTTTCCTGCCTCTCATTGGTCCAGAGCCGCTTCGCTCCTCCCTCCCGCCCGTGCGCTGAGCTCTCCGATTGGGTGACGCCCGAGCTCCCTCCGGTCCCCCCCCTCCGCGGCAGCTGATAAAGTTTTGTTCGGAGGCGCTCGGGCCCCGCCCCCTCCATCCTGGCCCCGCCCCCAGCGAGCTCGGCCCCGCCCCCGACCTGCCCGAGGGGGGCGGCCGTTGAGGCGCGCGCGCGCTCGCGGCGGCGGCACCTCCCGTCCCCTCCCGACCCCTCCCTCAGTCCCGCTCGGCGGCCGCGGCGGCAGCAGCGGCGGTGCCGGTCTGGGCAGAGCTGCCTCCTCCTCCTCCTCCGTCTGAGCTCCGCTGTCCCCCCGGGCACGGTGAGCACAGCCGCGCGGAGCCGGGCTCGCCTCTCGAGCCGCCCGCTCCGCGAGGGGGGAGCCGGGGCGGTGCTGGGGCCGGCGGGGAGGCGAGGTGGGATGTTGGGAGGCTGCGGGGGCTGCGGGGCTCTGCCCCCGCCCTGGCACCGCGGAGCCGCTGCGGGCGCGGCCGCCGCTCGTCGCGGCTGGCGCTGGTCACGCTTGTCACCCGGGACCAGGCTAGGCTTTCGCATCGTATTTCATGTCTGTCATATTGCCTGGGAAACTTCCCCAGCCCGATACAACTTCGAGCAAAAAGGCAAAAGAAAAAAAGAGAAAAAAGCTTAAGCTATTTCATTTAATGTTACAGCTGCTGGAAAACACAGCTCGGCAAGTTCGTCTTAAAATATAATTGCAACATCACTCCTTTAGAGGAAGCGAGACCTGGAACATAGGACCGCAGGGAAAGCACTTAATCTCTCCTTTTGTGTAACGTGGGAAAAGACTGGGCTTTTCTGTGCCATAGGACTCTCTGCTGGGAGGTTTGATGTCTTTTAAAGTATTCCGAGGCTTTTCAGAAAGATTTTAAGTGTAAATTGCTCCTGTAAGGCTCTAATCCGGTGAATTGGAAATGTGGTTGGATATTGGAAGAGTCTGCTGTGCTGTTTTTCTGTCATTTTGGGTACAAAACGCAAATGACACCATACTGGTGCTGGACGTGGCTGGTCTGAAATTGGGGTATATTCACTCGCCAGCCGATGGTTTCTTTCCACCCCTTTTCCACACCCCTTTCTAAAACTTGGTGCGCTTTCTTCTGCCTTTGGCTCGACTGACCTTGCTCAGCAGAATTCTTTGTATTATTGCTACTTCTAAATCTTGTGTGATATCTGCCAGTGCTATGGAAATACATAACGTAGTTAGGGTTTTGGATGTCTGTCTTGCTTCCGGTTTGGTTTTTCTCAGAGAGATCTTTTCGAAACTCGGAGACTGAGATTAATGCTTTTCTTTTTTCCCCTCCTTCTAATTCAACAGATGCAGTTTATGTTGCTTTTTAGTCGCCAGGGGAAACTGAGACTCCAGAAGTGGTATGTCCCATTATCTGACAAAGAAAAGAAGAAAATCACAAGGGAACTTGTTCAAACAGTATTAGCCCGCAAACCGAAAATGTGCAGCTTCCTGGAATGGAGAGACCTGAAGATTGTCTACAAAAGGTGGTTCTGTCTCACTAACCTCGTAATTGCCATACGTTACAAGCGGTGTATTAAGTAACAAGAAAATAATGAAGGATGTTTTTGTTTTGTTGGTGTTTTTTTTCCTTCCCTCTGCTGGTTACAGAGAAGACTGACTTTTCCCTTGAATCTAATTTGATAACCAAGCAGGAATCGTTCATGTGTGGAAAATCACTCATGCATTTAGAAATGTACTAAAGAAATGAGCTTTCCTCCTATTTTCATAAGGAGCGGCAGTTCTTGGTACTCCGTTTAGGTTCACACAGTACATACATGCTTCATATTTGTACCCATTTCAGATTTACTAAGTGATAAAAATTTTATAAATATTTACCTCAAGCAGCGGCTTCATAAATCACCTGAAAATGTAACTTGCTTTAAAGGCTCATTGAAATAAGGAAATAATTTTTCAAAGTACCTGGTTTGTTTGTTTTGCTGTAACTACAGAAAGGGATTTTTCATAATTGAAAAAAATCATAGCTAGCTTTCTTTTGGTAGAAGTACCCCATAATTTTCTTTGCAATAAGTTCATTTTTCAGTTGTTCCCTAACATTTCTAGCAGTATTTGGCAAGCATTTTTGAGCTTTGTGGTGATCTTTAGAATGTATCACAGTGTAGTGGTGTGACTGTAATTTTTCTCTAGAAATAACAGTAATCGTCCTCCTGATGTGGTAGGCTGCATCTTTTCCAGCTAAAGGTGGTGCTACAAAGCCTTGAGTTATCTCTTTTCCCTAGTTAGTTGTAAACTTCAGAAGGTTTATGCATTCCTGTTTTCTCATGGAGATGGTAGATAATTTGTGCCCTGCAGTAAATATTGTTGTATTCTCTGTGGATAGGACAGAAAGAAATGGACCAGAAATGAGTTTGTAACTCTTTTCCAGGATAACAAATGAGTAGTATCAAATACGTTTAGATGTTTTAAGTCCTGCTCTCATACATACGTTGGTTTGTGTAAATACGTGCCTGTGAGTATTGCTGGTCTGTCTAATGCATGTAGTTGTTCAGCATGAGGAGGACAGAGGAGAAACAATGCATGAGGCTGTGCTGATAGCAAATGCAGTTTCTTCTGCCTCTTGATTTCCTCACAAAACTTCTTGAACATGTATGTGGACAAGCTTGCTCAAACACTTGCTGTGCTTCCTTCCATGATAATGCCTGCAAGTGCCTTTTCAGCTGGGCGTTCATGGGACTAAATCAGAAAAATGAGGCATTAGTAGGGCAGTCTGTTTCCTTCCTTACTCAGTCTTGAACAGCAGTAGCTGTTCTGGGGATGATTCCACACAGCTGCTTTCCCTCTCTGTTTGTTGCTGTTAACAACTACTTGCCATGTCCTATTGTGTCTAGGGAGCTGGTGGAAATTTGGGTAGGACCGTTTGAGTTGCTGAACATTGTGGTGTTCTTGCATCTCAGTGGCATGTTGTGGGTCCCGCGGTCAAGAAATTTGCTGGGAGATGTCTACGTCTGGCTAAAAATGGTCTAAATACTGCAGTCTGTCTGCTGGACTGCTGGTGTGCACAGCTGACTGCAGTAGCTTATTTCACTCTCTGCAGACCAGTCTGGCACAGAGAGCCTGTGAAACTGCTAAAGATGAGCTTGTACCAAGCTAATGAACATCTCAACGTTTTTTGGTGAAGACATCACCAGAAGGACTAGGTATAAGAGGTGATAGTTAAAATGTCTGTATCTGATAACACTAACAGCTCTTAGCTTTGTGAGACTTGTTCCTATCATTGCACCATAATTAAAGATGAGAACCAAGTAGTATGTTTTCTTTGTAAAGGATGACTTTTGGTAGCTGAAAAGGTGGTGGCTAAAGGAGAAACACACCAGAAGGAACTTTGTGGCTTGTGAAATTGCAAAAGGTGCTCCCAATTCCTGTTGAGCATCTCTAAACGATCTCTGCTGATTTTTATTCTTGTCTGATCTATTGCTGGGAAGGATCTGAACCTGCTGGTGCAGATGTTTTTCAATATAAGTTATAAAGTATGTGCCTATTGCTATTGAGTCTTAAAATGTTGAAATTTAAGTGCTGCTTTTGTTTTTAGAGTGTGTTTATTGTTCACATGTAGGAGAATTGAACCTAGATATTAAGAATGGTTGGCAATATTAGAAGTATATTCAAGGGTCTCATCGTACCTTTTTGCAAGAACAAAATGAAGTCAAAAGCAAAGTTGGCAAGACAGTAGCTTTAGCTTCCTTATGGTACTTAACATTAAGTCTGCTGAACTGTTTTGATTAGCCTCCTTAGCTCTGTAGCATTTCATCTTTATAGGAGGTTTTCTGAATCTTCAAGGAAATGGATCTTAGAATTCATCTAAACACATGTGATGTAGCTTTTATTTCCGTCTGGTTTCATACATGTAGCATTTATAATGGTTGCAACATAGGCTCAGTCGTTGCCTTCTTAAGCTTTTTTTCGTTCAGCACCACAAAACAGAGACGGAAGGGTGCCCAGCTTTTGTCATGCTGCTTGAATTGGCTTATATGTATTCTGTAGCTGGTTTGGAAGATAGTTTTTCAGGCTGATAGACACCAGAAGATTAAAAAGAGGATGTGAGCTTCTAACTTCAAGAAGCATAGAGATTTGAAGTGACTTGCTGGGAAAATAAAATACTAAATATGGGAAGCCAACAACAATTACGCTTTATGAAAATAGAGGGGGAGTCATCTGCAGACAGCTGATTAGAAACTTAACAAACAACTGATGTGCTTGCTCTTCACATTTTGTCATTTAAAAAGTAACAGTGGTGTTGGAGCATATAGGGTAGAAGTTCATGCAGCTTTCCCCCTCTGGCAGAAAAAATGTGTTAAATGTTAAAATTTCTAATTTTTCTAAAGAAGGAACTTAGGATGTGATTTTTTTTTTCTTTGAAGACTTCTTCTGTTCACTATTTTAGCTTCTGGCAATACGAGTTATTTTTGTTGTGTAGTATATTGCAGAAAAAATCAGAACTTGGAGAAAAACTTAATTTATATAAATTTTACTTTGTTAGCATTTGGTTAACTGCATTCATGGGACTTAGTTATTGTTGATTAGTTATTTGGTTAAGGATTGTGGCTTTGCTTTTGTGTATCAGTTTGGAACTGTATTTGGAATATGATACTATGAAACTACCATAGCTTTTGCTGCTCTTGATGTGGCAGTTGTCTTTTACTTTTGCACAACATAACCACAATCAGGTTATGTTAAAGACTTAAAACAGAATAAGTTTTAAAACTTTCTTTCTACCCTCCCTCTGCTGAAAGAAGCAATGAAAGAGCCTATTGTGCAGGTATTGTGCTTCCTGAAGTATTGTGAACTGAAGGTACAGCCATGTGGCCAGTGGGATGTGCCCAGCTTGGCATGATCCTTCTTTTTTTTCTTATGTATAACTTAGCAGCCAGCTGTACCTCTTAAAAGTATTACTGTGGTGTTGATTAGGTAGCTTTGTAAAACTAGCTTAATGTAATGATTATAGTGAATTAGATACTTGGGCTTGATAATTTTAATTAGATCAGGTCTTCTTTGTACAGGGTTCTAGTTTATTTGGCACTAGTAGGACCTCAGCATCAAGAAGCAGCAGCTTTTTCTTAGAGAATTAGCAATATCAAATTCTTGTTCTTTCAAAACTGCTGGGGGCTATAACCTTGCTGAAATAAGAAACTGGGAAAGTGCTTCATGTTGGTGGACTGTCCTGGAGCATCAGAAGTTCATGTTTCATTAAAGAAATATATAAAGTTTGTGGGTCAAGAAAAAGTCTTTTGTCAGGCACAGCTTATTAGTGGTCCCAGTTTTTATTGGGTCACCTATCAGCAAACCACAGATTCATGGGCTCTTTAGGCACTTGTCTGCCTCCTGGCTGTCATTTAGAGTTTGGTTCTGTTCGTACCAAGCTTTGTTAGCTTTAAACTTCCGCAGTTAGGATCTACGTGCAAAGCGACTTAGATGCCGACAGACTTACCGCTTGTTTGCAGGCTTACCTGGCGAGAAACTTGCAGGGATGACTTCAAGTGGGTGTTCTCTCCTCTAGAAGGAGAACACCCCTGAGCTGGTAGGATTTGCAAGTTGTGCTGTGCCCGCAGCAACCTGATCTCTCAGCAGAGTTACTGAACCTGGCTGTGAGAGCAGAAGAGAACTCAGCTGAATCATTGCCTGCCTGTTTTGAGGCTTCCCACTGCTGAATTATTGCAGCTCTTGGGGGGAAGATGCATGGATTTGTTTCCTATCAAAAAACAATCCTGAGGCCATCTGTCTGAAGGCACGAATTTGCATAAGTATTTATACCCACTGTGTTACCTTTTTGTTCTTTAATCCTGTATTATATTTTCAGGTGATTTTGTCCAAACTGTTTTTGGTCCCTCTGGTTTTGATCCCCTTTCTGATAAGTGGAGGAATTTTATCATAAAGTATTTTCCTAAATGAGGGTAAGCAGCTGAGTCTGAAGATTATTTTAATAATATTTAATGAGATAAAACAAGACCACCAGTTCAATATGCATAAAAAAGGCAGAATGTTTCTTGCAGACTACACTTTATTTACTATAGTGTATGTACTTTTCTGTCAGGGTTTGTCTTTTCACTGGGTGCATATGAAAGGTTTCTGTCAGGCTCATTAGGAAGAAACTGTTTCTGCAGAGCAGAAATCTTTCTGAGCCTGAGTAATCTACTCATCTTTGTGTGGATACTGTCCATATAAACTTCTACACTTGGCAAAACTTCCAGTGTCTGCTGTGGATTATAAGTGGACACTTTTTTTCTGAAACTCTTCCTGCAGGGTAAAAAATTAGAATGAACTATTGCCACTGAGAGTTTGGATCTGAAGCATTCCTTTGTAGTATGCTCATGCCCTTTGGTATGACTTGTTTATGCTCTTCTGCCATTTTCCATTCAGGCTTATTAAATCTGCATTTGTTTTCTTTTGTTGAGTAGTGATCCATTAGTCATGGTTGCTACTTAAAGAATAAATACAAAAGTATTTTCTGCATATAATAATAGATACCCAGGCCTCCATTTTGTGTTGCTATCCACTAAGTAGTTTTTGTTTCTTGGTCTTATTTCTCCAGAACTGCAGTTGGCAGAGCTTGAATGTGCAGTCTGCTCGCTAGCTGCCAAATACAGTCTTTCAAAAGTATGTTACGTTCTCTTTTAAATGAGGACACTGAGAGCAGACCATTTTCTGGGAAAGTTTTTTATATTGGTCTGCCTTTCTCCCCTCCCCCTTTCTTTTTCTGTAAAATAGTTCTGTGCATCAAGAGAGACTCTTAAGTACTAGAGGAACACAGAGGGACTGTCCCATGTGGATAAATTTAAAATATTTGAGTCAAATTTGATTCGATAAGGTCTGCTCGTATGTGATTGAACTTGTGTTTATGCACTGTAAGGAAACAGTTTAACTGCGCTTTCAGTGCTGCTCATCTGAAGGTGATGAAAGCTTTGTTTAGATGGATTTGGCCTGAGTGCTGGTGGTTAGTGTAAGTGCCAAATAATGTGTCAATGCTCTTTTTTGCTACAATGCAATACGATAACATGGAGCTTGACTTACAAATTCCTCAGTATATTTGAAAGCATGTTTTTCGTTTTAAATATTTCTTTCCAATACTTTTTAAAAATAGTTTAGGTTTCTTATATAGATTGAATCTTGCAAGCTGCTACAATGACTGTGAATGTCCTTGAAAAATTAGTGAGGCATAAACAGAACAGTGTAAAATCAAAAGAGCTATGCTCAGATAGGACTTCTGATGAGATGATGAATTCCTGTGGTGAAGAAATGAAAGAGAGAGGGAATGAAGGTGTCGTCCTTCAATGGACGTGTCTTCCTCTCTTCCCCTGTCATGTTTTGTGGTAGGATAGGCAGTAATATTTTAGAGTAGTTTAAAGACTTTGTATAAAATCTTGTATAAAAGCTATTCTGATTGATCTTCCATGTTGATTACTGTAGCAATTTGATTCGGAGCAGAGTGGGAGAAGGGGGGACGTTTTCAGATCGGGAATGGTACTGGATAGGTGTCTAGGACACAAATTTCAACATAGCTGAAAATACAGCGGGTTTTTTCCAGAGCTTCTAGCCAAAAAGTCTGACAAGTCCCAGCTGATAAAATATGCATAATGTTTAAATGCTGCATGGATTTCTCTGTATTGGAAACAACTATGCACTTTAAACTTGGCATTCACTTCTGAATGACTTCTTTTTCAGTAGGGCTGGCTACTAGAGAGTGCTTAATATGGCCAGTTGTCCCCTCTAAGGAGGCAAACAAAAGCTGTTTCTGGTTCATGTAAATTAGCAGTTAGAACAGGTGGTACTTGAAATCTGGTTTGTGCCATGTGTGTCTGAAAGGCATATGCTTTTGGCATGTTAGAACAGACTAAATAGGATTTTCAGCTTTCATTCCTGCTTTGTTTTTTTATCAGCTTTTTTTAAACATGACTTGAACAAATGTATGGTAGAGCACGGTAGAATTGGATGGTCTTTTTGTTAAAGTGGAACTTGATCATATGTGAAGTTACGAGTTCCCTATCTTCCAAGATGGAAGTGAGTTGCTAGAAACTATTTGATGGCCTCTCATCAGTCTGATGCCAGGACAGTTAGTAGGGATTGAGATGTTGACTTCGTAGTGATTGGAGTGTATGACATTGGTGCTGGTTTTGGAGCTTTTAAAATTTTTTAAATTCTCTGTAAGGACCACACCCTAATTGCTAATTCAGTTTATCTTTCTTGAGGCATTTTCTGTGGTTTTCAATATCTGTGTGCAGCTTATATGATGAAAGTTTAACATTGGA
Source organism: Callaeas wilsoni (assembly GCA_013398955.1). Taxonomy (NCBI): domain Eukaryota; kingdom Metazoa; phylum Chordata; class Aves; order Passeriformes; family Callaeidae; genus Callaeas; species Callaeas wilsoni. The sequence continues at coordinate 42,181 of VWPU01002521.1, read as the reverse complement.
TCAGTTGATTAATGTACTGGTGTATGGATATTACAGATAGGAGAGAAGATATCTCAGAACTGTCCCACGATGCCACAAAATTAAATATATTTAGTTTTCTAACCACCTCTTTGACTATTTTAGTTCTGTCAGCTAAAGGATAGCAAAGAGTGAAGTCATGTTTAGCTCGGGAACATATCTCTTTTGTACATGTGTGTGTCTTCTGGTCTTTCAGCCATTCTTTGGTAGGACTTGCTTGGTTGTGACTTGAGTACCAGTGTGCTGAACTTGATTGTGAAGGACTGCTGAGAATGTGGTACTCCTCAAGTGCATTCATTTTTTTTATGCTCGTGTGCTAACATCAGGATTATTTTGTTATTACAGATATGCAAGCCTCTATTTCTGCTGTGCTATTGAAGATCAGGACAATGAACTAATAACTCTGGAAATAATTCATCGCTATGTAGAACTTCTTGACAAGTATTTTGGCAGTGTGAGTTTTCTTTATTTTTTGTCATTTTGTTTTATGTCCACAGCACTTTTATAAGAGTATAACCAACTAGTAATTGAAAAGGTGCATTTAATACATTTTGTGTGGCTTGCTTGGCTAAACTAAACTGATGGTTGCCTCTATAACTGTTAAAATAAAAAATTAAATTATTGATTTGGAGAAGAACTGTTGTTAATCTGGTGTTAAATGCGTGTATTTGTTTCATTTCATCGTCTCACTTGGGGTCGGATAAAATCTTAATCTTAGCAGGAAGCTTTTCTTCTCCCTGGCACTGCTCTAATGTGAGCACTTCCTACATCTGCTTCCGAAGGAGGCAATTGGTTGTGAAGTGGCAGGAACGGTAAGGAAAGATGAGAGAGACATCTGTTTACCCAGACAGCAAACACAAACAGCTGTAGTAATGTACATGAGCACTCCTAGAAAAACTGCTGTTCATTCTGCCTTCCTTCATAGTCCTTGACTATGGAATGCACAGACTGAACAAGAAATTTGAGATTATTCGTTTTCATATCTTTCTGTAAGATTGCGTGAGCTGCCTTTGGATACTGCAGGCAAGAAGAGAACTTCTATAAGGAATATTCTTTAGCATCTTGAAGAGCTATGTCTTACAGACTGCTGTGAATTGAACCCTTTTTAACAGTGAAAGCATTTTTCAGAAGTTGCTATAGCTGTTTTTAACTCAAGCAAAATATGTGGGTTTTTTTTCCCCACCAAGGACTGATTTTTATTGTTGCCCCAGTCCTTACAAGGTAACAGCCTTAGGCTAACGTCTTGATTTGGTAAAGTTTTGCGAAGCTGTGAGCAAGTTAAGTTTTGTGAGAGGATATACCTCAAGTGAGAGTATCCTCTGACTTTGCAATAATGCTTGATGTTCTTTTTAGGTATGTGAACTTGATATCATCTTCAATTTTGAAAAAGCCTATTTCATTCTGGATGAGTTCCTTTTAGGAGGGGAAGTTCAGGAGACTTCCAAGAAAAATGTTCTTAAAGCCATCGAACAAGCAGATCTTTTACAGGAGGTAAGCAAATCCAACTTCTCTGGCCGAAGTGTGAGCATGGTAGGCTGTGACGCAAAAACCTCCTGTTCCTCTAAGCTTCTAGAAGGTACTTTTTAGCATGCTTAGCATGTAGTTTTAGCTAGTTGTCCTAAGTGTGCAATAGGATGATGTTAGCTGCTCTTTTCATTTAGTTTGGCATGTGTCTGTTGTACCCTACTGTGACTTTGTGTTCTGCTAGTAAATGCAAGTGGCTGTTCTGTGTTTATACATAGATAATTGTAGATCATGCCAGTTTAACTTAGCGTTGTTCATGTGTCTTTCATTCTTTCTTTTTATTAATTAACCATTAGTTTTTTTGTCATACCTGATGCATGTTCACTTCTTTACTGTTTCATTGCTGAAATCCAGAAGCTAGACTCTCTTCTTTGAGACTCATTCAGGTATAGTTCTAATTAGTTCTTAGACCTGCTTTTCTGCTCTAGGTTGCTTGCTGTGGAACATTTCCAAGCTGACAAAGCAGTAATAGTAGTGCCATAGAAACATACAGAATAAAGTATAAGAACATTGTTTTTTCACTTTGAATGCTTTTGTTTTTTTGTTGTTACCATTGAGGAATGACAGATTGCATGTCTACCATTTTTTTAAGAAAACATTTGATGTGAAGCGTTTCAGTGGTATAGAAAAACTTAATATCATCTCTCCATATTTCTCCATCCTGTGCTGGTTATTTTGAGTGTATTTGATTTTGTTTGGGTTTTTTTTCTTACTGAACTGTACACCATTAAGGTCCTTGAGTGTCTAAATGGAAATCAAAAATTCTGGTGTGCTGGGGGAATCATCAGTCTTGTGTGCAAGTTGGTGGAACACATAGTTTAACAGGGATGGTAGACCTTTATTTTTTAAAGTGCACTGAGGTTTACTGCCTAGATACTACATAGATCCAAGTTGCTCTATTTTTCCCCCTATGTGAACCTTCAATTTGTTATTTTGTCCTGTAAATTAATTGCTTAATTCTCTCTTAATTCTCTTCTGGGTTCCACTTGGTAGTCTTTTGTTGGACATATTAGTAGGATGGGGAAACACATGGTGTTCTTTACGCTGGTAGCTGTGTTTGTAATCCCTTCAGAGTACAGGCAGATCCACTGCACGTTAGGGTCAGCCATTGCACACAGATTTGCTACCCAATTTCTCTAGAAAGGAAATACATGCACTTGCTTACTTTTTGTGTTCTGATTCAATTTAAGTCCTTCTTTTCTCTTTGAAGGAATTATCTTAACCAGAAGTCCTGTTGCAGTTTACAAAGAGGGGAGAAAAACAAGCTGTTCATTCTCTTAAAATCTTTTGTTCTTTATATGAAAACAGACAGATTAGTTATATATTCCAGTTTGTCTCCTGGAAATGCAGTTAGTTGTACATAAAGAAGAGTTACTGTAGTCTTTGGCATTGTTACTGCTTTGGAACTTTATTTTCACTATTTTTGTGGGGCTGTTCTAAAGAAAAAAACGTATTCTATTTCTAGGAATTCATTACTGATTTTTCTTTCCAAGCAACGAACGCTCTCTTTTTACAGAGAATATAATTTCATATTAATATAACTTCAAGTTAAGAATCTTACGCAAAAAGAAATATCACTTTTTCAATGTGAGGCTTTCCCCTAGCCCTGGTAGCTTAACTCTGATTACCTTTCCTTTCCCCATCTATAGGAGATTTTCAGTTGTCAATGTTTATTAAATAATTCTGATTAACTTGAATTGTGGCAGTTTATCACGGCACCGCTGGAGTCCTATGCTGGGCTTCTGTGTTTTTCGTTCTTAGTTATATTGACTGTTGATCAAGTATAAAACTACTCTCTATATCTGACTTTTAGTTTATAAGCCCTGTAAAAGTCTGGGTTCATATTTGAGTCGAGCTTCCAATACATTTGGACTCTTTTCTGTAGAAGTTTGGTTTTGTATCAACTGCTGCTATGTAAATGCTGAGTTTGATGGAGAGAGTTGTTAAAATAAGTTTCTCACATATGGAAAATTTTGGATACTTAATATCTGCTTCCCAGAATACTTCAAAACTACCAGACTGAAACATGATGTGATTCCAAATGCAAAACATATTTCTAGCAGGGTTGTCAAGTGTTTGTTTTTGATCATGTCAGATTTTAATTATGTGCAACAAAGTGTTTTTTATTTGGCCCTGAATACTTACATTGCCGAATATATATGTATATGTATGTATGCACACATACACGTATAGCTGAATACACAGTATTATTAATTGAATACACAACATTATTAATTAATAATGCTACATGCATTGGTGTATGAAGTACCTTAAAGATGAGCTGTACAGAATACTTATACAAAAGAAAATCATTACAGATACATTAAGTGACTACTTGTGTAATGTTAGGAGGAAATATGCAGAGGCACAACTTGCTGAGTAGTGAATTAGTTCTTAATAGCCTTGCCTGCTTGTATTTTCTGTGGAAGCTTTCCAGGATGTACCTGAGCACCTACTTCAGTTTGTCCTAAAGTTCTTGGTGCTGTGAGATCCCTTTACTAACTGCTATAGTTTGTGCCATTGAAACACACTAACTTTTTAAACCCCTCTCACCTTCACATTCTTGTTAGTTCTTCAGGAATGTGCTTAGTTCAAGTATTCATTCCCTACTCCCTCCCCCATATTTATTATCACCTGATAGCTTATCAACAGTCAGTCATCCATACTGGCAAGGGTACCCAGATGAAGGGTAGTTAAAGGTAATTAACTCCAGTATTCCTGTACTTCCTTGTCACTCTATTGTAGAAATGCTTCTGCTCAAAAGAATGGGGTTATATGTTGCTGATAATTTTATATCTTATTTGCTAGAGAGATTTTAATACTTAACTAGTGATTACAAAGGCATGCACTGCTGAAAAGGTGATTTTTGCTTGTGTGAACAGCTCAATTACACTGCGAGAAATTGGCAGAGGCAGTGTGTTGTTGCATGAGTTAAATATATACATGTGACGTGTGGAACAGCTGAAAGATAACCCTCTGCATTGTTTTGTGACACTTGAGTTTTTAAGGCATGAAACTGCCAATGATAGATGTTCTGTACAAAAGAGAGGATTTGATTTATTTCTCTCAAAAGTCTTTATTGCTCTGGTTTTATTTGATGGCTTGAGTAATTCGGTGTGGTGCTTGGAAGTTTGTGGTCGTTTACTGTGCTAAAATGCTAAAAACAAAGAGTTAATAATTCTAATATTTAAACCAAGCAGTCATGTATATGTTTTAAAGCAAATCTGTACAGACTTGCTCATCTTCATTTGAAGTAGGAAAAATTTCCTAAACATTGACTATGAAGGAAAGGTTTTTTTGTTGATTATCCTACATAAGTTTTAGAAAAGTATTTTGGAAATTATCCGCATTTGGTCCACCATTATTCTTTTGTAGGATGTTCATGTATTTTTTTAGTATTTGATAGCAGAACATCTAAATACTTTAAAAGAATACATATTTTTAGGAGCTATCTAAATAAAAAGGCCAATGAGTCAGTCCACAAATCACACTTGCTTGTTTGTGTCACTGCTTCAGTAATGATCAAAAAACTAAAAGCTATGTGAATGTTTCTTTTTCCTTAGGCTCTTGCAGTTTGGCCTCAGGCAGTATTTACTAGTCCTTCCACATGAAGAATAAGAGATAAGCTATAAATTAACCTTATTTTCTTTGCTATTTCAAACCCTTGCCTCGTCCTATATCCAGACGGGTGCTGACTGTGTTCATGTTGGCTGACTTGCCTTAGATGCTTAGGGTTGCCGCATAGATTGAAGCTTTTGTTTTTAGAATGAGCATCTTTGGAAATGAAATTCTAGTGAATTTCCTGCATATGCCATGAGAATTTTCTTCTTGGAGATGCAATGTACTTACTGGAAACCACAGGTTTGAAGGTATGCATAATAGTAAGGTGTTAGGTTGTCCTTCAGATATGCCAAACTCCTTCATTTTGTCATTAGCACTGGCAAAAGAAAATTCTTACCTTTAAGCCTCCAGTGGGCGGGAGTATAAGGGATTTTGTCTGGTTTAGGAAACAGCCTTTGTAAGCACCTGTTTCTTATCATTTGCCTGAGAAACTCACCATAATGAATGCAGTTAATTCAGTCTTCAGTTAGTGTTCTTTCTTAAATATAGACTGTTGAAATAGACTGCCTTCCTAAGTTGGCAGTGGCATTATTTGCCTTGGCTGTACCTGTGTTCCCCTGAATGTGAAACCAGGACAAATAATGGAATCTTTATTATCATGGAGATCCAGCTGCCTTGGCTGTCATCTCCTTGGCTCATGTAACTTCCATCTCAGTTTCAGCTGGTCAGCTTTGTTGGTCGCTGCAGTTTTAAGACATGTATCTGCTTGATTTTGGGCACAGATAATGATCTACAATTGCATTTTAGAAGATAGATATATGGGGACCTATGAGAGTTACTCTGAATGAGAAATGATAGATTGTTAGTTCATTATTTAAAGATTAGGAAATAGATATGATTTTTATGGATTTGGAATCCCTCCGAACTCACAGAAGAGCAAGTTGTAGTGTTTTGGTAGGATGATGCTTTTGTAAAATGCATTTCAGAACTCAGTCTCTGAAAATGTATTTATAGAAGAAAGGGGTTATAGTGCTGTTAGAGTGTTTGCCCTTCTCCATGATACTCAAAAAGTCATGGCAGTCAGATGCAGTCCTGGGTGACTGAGAAGAGGGAAGCTTTGTACCTGTTTTTGAAAAGAGTAGAAGGGAGAACTCTGGAAACTACCAACCTGTTATCCTCACAGCTGTACCTGGGAAGATCACAGAACAGATCCTCCTAGGAGCTGTGCTAGGGCACATGGAGGACAGGGAGGCGATTTGGGACAGCCAGCGTGGCTCCACCCAAGGGCAAGTCCTGCCAACTCAGTGGCCTTCTATAATGGAGCAACTACATCAGTGGGCCAGGGGAGGGCTACGGGTGTCATTTATCTGGACACAGTTCCCCATGACATTGTTCTCTCTAAATTCAATAAAAGTGGGTTTGATGGGTGGACAGTTACATCCAAAGGGTAGTGGTCAATGGCTTGGTGTCCTGATGAATTCCAGTGGTGTTCCTCAGGGGTCAGTAATACGACCAGTGCTGTTTAATGTGTTGGTTAATGACATAGAGGGATTGAGTGCACCCTCAATAAATTTGCAGGTGACACCAAGCTGAGTGGTGCAGTTGACACACATGAAGGATGGGCTGCCATCCAGAGGGACCCAGACAAAGCTGGAGATGTGAGCCCATAGGAATCTCAAAGTTCCACAAGATGAAGTATGAGATGCTGCACCTGGGTCAAGGCAATCCCTGGTATCTGTACAGGCTGGGAGATGGAAAGATCAAGAGCAGCTGAGAAGGCCTTGGGGGTGCTGGTGGGTGAGAGGCTGTACGTGACCTGGCAATGTGTGTTTGCAGCCCAGGAAGCCACTGCCACCAGGGGCTGCATCAATAGCAACAGTGTCCCAGCAGGTCAGAGCAGGGGATTCTGCTTTCTACCATGCTCTGGTGAGACCCCCCCCGCCTGGAGTGCTGCATCCAGCTCTTAGGAACAAACCTCTAAAGACTATGAATTTAATAGTAGCAGACAGCTCTGTAAACCCTGATATTTCTGTGTTTTTAATATATAATTTTAAACTGTCCTTCTTGCACTGTGGAGTAGGCTTTCCTGCAAATACTTACCCAATGATACTGTCATGTTTAAAGCAACAGGAAGTATTCCAGAAAATGAATAGTAGAACCTGCATCTCTTTTTCCCAAGTAGTAATGGGGGAAGAGGAGGTTAACACTTCCAGATTTAAATATCTTCTTGAAAAAGTGACATTGAGTATCCAGGAAGTTAGCATATCATGCTTTGACCTCTTCCCATGCTCAGTCTGATTTTTTTCTTGTTGTTGTTTCTTTGTTTGTTTAAGTGTGTATGCATGTAAGATGTGACTAATTCTATTACATTAAAGAAATCAAAATTAGAAGATCTTAAGACTCAACAAGTTGAGGAAGGAGTCTTTCATATAAGTGTTAAATATGCATTCATTAAGCTTTGCAAATTGAAACATCAGAAAGTTTCAATTAAAAGTAAGACAAATTAGCATAAGCAGTCCTTGCTGTCTCATAACTATTCAGTACCCTCTCCGATGTGAATTCCAATACTGATCAGTTTGCAAACGGTGAACTTGATCATTTATTGATATAAGCAATTCTTGTAGAACTATTGAGGCTGTATTAACAATTTGCTACTGAACTCTTTGTAGATTATAATTCTAATAAGGGCATATCAATTCTGTACATTGAACTGATTCTTTTCCAGAGACATTCTCCTGTCCTCAGCAATAGAAGCACTGTGTCAGGGTGATGCAATGAAAATTTTAGCACTGCTGCATATGCCATAGCTATTCTCAGGAGTTTAGTCATGTGCTGCTGGTCAATAAACATAGTAAATTCAATGAACAATTGCAGAAGGCTGCTTGAGAGTAAGGAGTATCTTATCTTCAAAATCAGGTGCTGTTTCTGAATGCTCACATTAATCTGCATTTTAATAGAAGAAGTTCTTTGGAAGTGGCAGAATGTTGAAAAGAGCAGTGTTAATGTTTGGATCTTTAGATTGTGAGGAGAAAATTCCATTTTTACTCTGTTGTCTGAGATGATGTGTCATGTTGCAGTGCTACTACCCTTTCTTAGAATTTTCACTACCTGTGAGATGGTTTTAGAGTGCCAGAGAATATTAGGTGAAAAGAATACAAATGTCCCCAGGAGGCAGCCTGTTGTGTTTGGTTTTAGATTCTCATTTCTTTGTGGTCTTCTCTGTGTGTTGTACAGATGTTGGGGCACATTGCTGGTACGTGTTTTAGGGCTTTTATTTATTTTTAAGGGAGAAGCTATATTTGTTGTTGCCAAGCTGTCTAGCTTATTCAGGTGATGGATATCAAGATATAATAAAAGTGTGTATATTAAATTTTATGCCGAAAATTTGATATTACAACGCAAAAAAAAGTCTGAGAAGACCTATGATTCAGAACTCTTTGAGAATTCTAAGTGTGTTTGATTAGCAGATGGATTGATTAAAGTGAAAATGTTGAACTTTTCGCAGTAAGCAGTATGACATGAAACTGACTGCTCAGCAAGTAACAGTGGTGACTTAATAAATATGAATTTTGAATTAAATTGTTTAAATTACTTCAAGGATGATAGGTTGAGTGAAACTTATTTTTCTTCATGAATTCTTATTTTAATATTAATAATAATACTCTGACAGTTAATCACTGAAGTAAATATATGTAAATTTGGTATCATCCTATTCTATTGCACTCTAAATCTGTTCCGATAATGAACAACTGCTTTTAAGTCTCTTTAAAAAAATGAAATCTTTGAATTAATATTCGTTCATGCACAATTGAAGCTTTCTAAAGAACTCTCTACAACTTACTCTTTAAAGGTACCAATATCCTTTACCTGGTTAAGAAATGAAAAATAAACTTTACAGGTTTTTTTAATGCATCTGCTTGAAGTCTTTGAACAGATATTTTCTTCTGATGCATTTTTATTCGCTTTCTTAACAGTGGACTTTTAGGAAGATCAGTTAAAATTGTATTAACCTAAAGAATATCAATAGCTGAAACAGATTTGAGTGAAATAACTGAATTTACTTTTGTATATAGTTTAGAATATTTTTAAGTCTTATTTTAAATGTAAATAAGCTGTACATGATTGGGTGGATGTTGGGTTTTTATTTGCTTTTTTTAAAGTTTAGTAGTCGATATTACATTTTCACTGCTGCTTGATTTTGTTTGTAGAGCCAGAATGAAGACTGGGGAGGTTTGTCTGAGGATATCTTATGATTAAGAGCAATCTAAGGCATTAGCCCTTTTGACCCCATCTAAATGATTGGTAACTACCAAGTTTACCATTTTGGTGGCATGGATTAAATGGGTGCTATGCAAAGACTGCTGCACGTGTAATTAAGTCCTTGCAAGGGTAAACAGAAAATGGGTGATGGGCTTAACTTTCTGCGATACTTGCATGATGATCTTTGAAGAGTGCTTTGAGTGTTTCCTTTTATTTTCCTTTTATGTACTAACCGCATCAACTTGAAATGTCTGACTTCTACTGGCTTTCTTTGGTGTTGATAATTAAGTGGGATAATGCAAGTTAGAGAAATGGATACCAAAGCTAATAACTAAACAGATGTTTGGCTTTGTTTACTTACAATCAGCCCATATAAACATGTATTTATTGGAAAATGAGCTGTTTACATCTGCTGTGCAAAGAAAATGGGCCCTAAAAAGACTGGGTGCTGCTGCAATTGACTGTATATCAAAATGCCGGATGCTGCATGACAGAACAAAGCTTATTTGCATATATAGTGCATTGCAACATATTTTTGTCCAAAGCATAAGTGGAATACATTGTGGCAGTCCTACTAATAAAGGTAAGATTTTAATTTGCATAAAGCAAGTTTAAAACATACATTAAAATGATTTGCTGGAGAAAACTTAATTAGTCTGCTGCTTATTTGATATATTGATAAACAAGTAGTTCAGTAAACAAATTGGCTTTTGTAATGTGGAACTGTGGTAATAAATCTAATTTCATATGCAACTTTATAAATATCAGGATTTCGTTTCCAGATAAAATAATTATAGTAGGCAAAAATGTTTGTAACATGTTCAAAACCAAATTCACAGTTGATATACGGGTGTTTTTACCATTTAAGAGTTTCGTAGTATATGATACAGCCATTGATCTGTGTTGGGAAGAGAGGAGCAGACAATAACCTGCTTGCATATTAGACCTGAAAAATTAGGGCAGCCAACAAGTCATTTGTTGAAAACAATTTCTTGTATGAGCTTGGACATATTCTAGAATAGCTGTAAGAAAAACCTGAGTGCTCAAGCTTGATACTTTCCACATTTTTTCCCTGGTTTTATTGCTTTTTCTATGCTGTTCATGATAACAAGTTCACGTACAAAGAGTGTGATTTTCATGGTGGGGTTAGAATTGAAACTGTGCCCGTAAAACTTCCCTTGTGATTAGAACTTTAAAAAGCTACCTATATTGTTTGGGACCTATGGTACAAATAGAGCTGTTATTTAAGAGTCCTAATCTTTTTTGTTTGTTTGTTTGTCTGTCTCAGATGGCTACAAAGACCAATTCTGGCACATACAAGCTCAGACTTGGAGAATTCTGTGTGACTCCAGTTTGCTTGCCTACAGTATGTCCCTGGGTGAATTCTGTGTATGGGCATAGTTTTAGGTGAAGAAATGTGCTTTGTCCCCATTAAAGTAAACACAGTTTCATTATCTGATGCCCATGGAATGCTGCTTCTTGGCCTGTACTGTGCCCTGGAAGGAGTGAAGGAATAGTCGCTGTGTTCAGACCTTAATTTACAAGGTTGTCATGGTTCCTCAGAATATGGAGAAATAGAAATGGCATCTACTGGGCTGAGTAGAGAGGGATAGATTGATGTTTGTACATAATAAGAGATGGGGAATAGTTTGCCTGCAGTAAGAAGCTGCAGCTTATATATAGGAATGAAGATCATCTGTGTTAAAGAAAGATCTTCTGAGGTAAAGGAGGTTGCCTTCGGGCAAGGGGAGGAGTTTGACTTACAGCTTTTGTGCTTGGATTAACCTGATATTTAACTAGTAGGTTATAGAACTTCAATTTACTTGAATCCTTGTTACTCTTTGAGCTATAACCAAGCCCAGAATGAATAGGATTTGTTTTTTTTGATGGCTGTTTTAGAGAGATTTTCTTGCAAACTAGAATGTTGAGTACTGCGTGTTCCATGTGGCAATTTTAATAAGCCACATATTCAGAAGTAGTCAGTTCCATAGAGAATGTGGTGAAATTTATGGTAAGCCTTGCGTAATATTGAAGAACCAGGTGAAATCTTTTTATTGTACATTCAGATTGTTCTGTGTAGGAATTCTGCTTTCTGCTGAGAGCATTTTACAGTGGTTAAGTCTTGGTCTTGAGTCAGGACGCAGTTTGCTCATCACCCAAACTCATGCTGACAGTGACTCTTGTTGAGAAAGCCAGATCCATTCCTACGGCCACATTTGTGTTGTGTTGATCCGTTTGCCCTGTGGTTCTGGGGCTCCTGGCTTGTTAGCCAAAACTTGAGCTCATGCAGGAGAAGCATGAGAAAAGTGCCGGGAGAAGAAAGCAGCGGCATTGAAAAGGGATGTAAAAAGCAGCTGCTTTTGGCAAGCCAGGGCTCCTGCTAAAGCTGATAGTGCAGCTTAAATTACATCCTATTTTTAAAAAATCACAGTATCTAAGTGTTTTAAAAAGCCAGTGTTCCACACATCTTGTCCTGACTCACTGTCTGCTGTGAACCCCAAAGTCAGCTTGCATAGGTAGGTTCTAATTTACTTGTCATATGCTGCACCCCTGCTGTCGGCCTGAGTCATAGGAGTGTAGCAAGGAGCTTCAGCAGCAGTATTGACTTTCACAGTTTTCAGCTGTCCTTTCTCTCCCTCTTTCCTTTGTGCCAGAAAAACTATATGACCGTTCTAGAACTGGATTTCAGATCCATTTAAACTGATCCAATTCAAATTGCTCGTTTCTAAAACATATAGTCAGCAGCTTTTCTTTTCCATTTTTACAACTTGTGTCTGCAAACATTTCTCCAGACAATTGTAAGAACACAAAGTGCTGCAGGACCAGGAAAGAAGGGGGATGCTTAAATGCCATTGCCATGGAAGCTGACTAATATTGGACGTGACATGGCTTGTTGCAGCAGTATATTCTGGTCATCCCTTCAAAGATAACAGCCCTGCAGTTTAAGATATGCTTCTTTAAGGAAAAGAGAATAAGCGATGCAAACCTGTATCTGCAGTGCTGGAACAAAACATTAATGAATCCTTATGTAAATAGTTTGGCAGTTTGCCAAACATACAGACCCTGTCGGATTATCTGATAGAGAACTCAGTGTTTTTAAATAATTTTGGCTCTAACTTCACAATACAAAGTATTGAGCTGTAATATGTGCTTAAAGCATTTGTGTTTTTGTGGTGGCGAGGTGGAGCCTCTGATGTATTGTTAGAACTATCCTTCTGCTAAAGGCTGGGCTCTGGATTGTTCCTGGCTCGCAGCTGTAGCTCGGCACGTGTGAAGCAGAGCCTCCCAGAGCGATTATCACCTCTGAGCCGGCAGATCAGAGTAGCAGCTAAGAGGCAGGAAGCACCTACTATTATCTGGTTATAGTACACAAAGCTTCAGCTGACCTTTCTACTGCTTCTGGGAGAGAGGCAGGCAGGCCACTGCTGTCATGCCCTTCTGCTATGGTCTCTTGAGATGATGTTTTAGAACCGAAGTCTGTGCATATGCCAGGACGTTTTGCTGAATAACGCTTGCAGGACAACTAGCTGTTTCACACTATAGTTGAGAATTGTGTTGACCAATTTGCATCGATCTTGAAGATTTTTTTGTTTGTTCTCTATATAGAAAGCTGCAGACAAAGACTTGACTAGGAGTTGGCATTGATGAAACATTATTCTTTTTATTTGTTTGCTTGTGGTTTTTTGTTTTTTTATTCTTCTTTTGTAAGAGCATTATAGTTAATACTTGTCTTCCAGACCTCGTAAGTTTTTCTAGGTTCTCTGAGAAAACACTCTGCTCTTCTTTGAAAGTACAAATAGAATTTTGCAATAAAAATGCCCTAGTGGGAAATGTCAAGGCCAGGCTAGATTGGCCCTGAGCAACCTGGCCTATTGGAAGGTGTCTCTGCCAATGGCACAAGGGTTGGAACTAAATGATCTAAAAGATCCCTTCCAACTCAAACTCATCTATCTAGTAGAAGTTTCTGAACAGTTAGTTAACCAAAGATTGGGAAACAGTTACTCTCCTGTTTTGAAATCCTTGAAAAAGCAAGTGAACAGCAGCAATTTCCTAAAGCAGCCGTTCATTAGAAATATTTCCTAATAACGATTCAGAAGTAGAGTGTAAAAGTAATTGCTTCTGAAGCATTGCTAAGGACATGCTTGCTAAATGTCAGTCTCTTCCTACTGCAAAAACTTGATGTTTCTAAACAGAAACCCTCATCCTCTGCTCTTGATTTCCCCATAGCCTGCTTCTGTAGAATTCTTCCCAAACTTCTGTCTGTTCCATGGTCCCACATCTTGTCTGTTGTGTGAGCTAGGGTTTTTTTAGATGCTGAGTGAGGAAAAAAAGCCAAGTCTTTATCAAAAGGCGGCAGTTGTAATTTTTGTCTGCAGTCTCACATGGCTTGCCTTCATAGGCTTTGTGCTGGTTTTGATGGGAAAGAAGTTAAAACAATAACCTAAGCAAACTTTCCCTGAAAAAGACATCATGCCAATTATTCAGGAAGTCTGTGTCACTGCCATGAGATGTCATCAGTAAAATGGCAGCCCTGCAACACACTGAACTTGAGACAGTTTGGCATAGACATAATTTCTTTTCTGTCTTGCCTGAGGAAATAACACTGTTTTCTTGTCCACTGCAGACATAAAATACCTTAAATTGCAGGAAGAAAATAATTCAAGGTAGATGTTAGGCAGATTTTCCAGTGGAAATGATAATGTAACATTTAAGTAGATTGCCTGGGGTGCAATAAAAAGGCATCACTGGATGCCTTTAATAGATGAAATATCTCTCAGGAAAGTTACAGGTATGCAGTTTGGGGGACTGGATTAAATAAAGTCCCTTCTAATTTTATTTTGGTTATGATTTTTAATTAGTTTGGGTCATGACAGAGTTGGCTGAGAAAATGTCAGTTGGGTTGGACTGGCTAAATAGTTCTGTTTACTCAGATCAACTCTACCATTTTTCTAATTTAAAAAATCTCCAATGACTCAGGCTGACAATTTTAAAGAGTGTTATTAGCTTTTTAAAATGAGTTGTAAACACAGATGTAGTTTTGAAAAAGATTAATTCTAGTAACTTTAAAATATTGCAATTCCACAATGTGCAGCTTGTGTTGTAGAGCTATTACTTTTCTGGCAATACTGGGATCTAAGACCTATGTATTAAAGTCAAATAAACCATTTACATCCAAAGTTTTAAGTGATGATTTTTCAGAAGTGGTATTTCATGTTAGTTTGCCCTTACATTGTGCTGTAAGGATACCATTGCCTCTTCCCTAGCGTCTAGATCAACTAATTTATAAACTCATTAGATCTAGATTGTTATTTTAGACAACATCTGAGCCTGTGAAGCATGTCCTTGAGGTCTGCACATTCCCACCAAAGGAAGGCAAGGTAGTGTAGATATTGATCGTGGAATTTGACAACTGTCCCTTCCCCATATTGCCTTTTCTGGTATTCAAACCAGCAGGCCAGCTGCTCTGGAGACAGGGTAGTGAGGAACACAAAAAAAAGTCAGTCATAGTTGAAACTTGTGAGATACTGTAGTTCTGTGATGGCAAACAATTTGTCAAAACTTCATCTTCCTTTTGGTTGTTTGTCAGGCTGCCCACAGTTCCAGGCCCTCTGTGTGGGATGGTCCTGGACGTCCTTGGTGGGGTACAGAGGCCTCACTGGAACGCCACTGTTTGCCTTCTCAATATTGCTGTGTTATCACTTTGTATCTCCATTACTGTTGTCTTCCATTTAATCCTTTAGTTTCATCTCTACAAGGTCAGTTTATTGCTAGTCTAGTTGCAGGTGGTGTTTACATGTTCTGTAAACTAAAAAGCCACCAGGAGTGAAATAACCACTTTCTTCCTATTGCTATCTGACAATCTGTCTTGCTTGATCAGTAAACAATAAATTTCTGTGAAGATGAGGCACTAATCCCACAACAGTAATTGAATCAATCATCTAATTTAATGTACCGTGATTTTAACATCAAAGACTGTGAATTCCACAAGTTATAAACCATTGAAAATACAAACAGGGTGGGGAATACCCCAGGACTATGTGGGACTGTGCAAGTTTGGAAAGTACTGAAAAGATAAAAGTAGATAAACATGAAATGAGCACTTCCATGGCCTTATTTGTTGATGTTTACAGTTATGTAAAAGGGGACATGGTCAGTGTTTCCAGGCCAAAGAGGGTGCTAAAGAATGTGTACACACATAGTCCTTGAATACAACAACAGTGGGTTGTAATCACTCATAAGACTGCCAGAAAATGACCTGCTCTCATTCTTCTTTCCGTCCAGAGAGCTAATGTAAAATTAAGGAGAAATCTGTTAGGAGGTTTGACAGGCATTTCAGTGATGACACCAACTTTGATGGCTCCACCTTTCCAGTGGTGAACACTGGAAGACATGAGGTTTTTTTAAAGGAAGAGGGGAATCATGGATGCATATATTTTCCCAATAAAAATTGGGCATTTTAGATTATTACAATATGCTTGTTCTTCAGTTGCCTTCATGAACAGTCACCAGTGTGTATGTAAAAGAGGAGTTTTCCATAGGGACCTTTCTGGGAATATTTGTCTGTGGAGGCTCCAGGAATTCTAAAGTTAGTACTTTCTTCTTTTTAGTCAGAGTTCCTACTCCCTAATGACATACACTATCATCATGCAGTGCCTCTTCCAGTTAGGAATATGCCTCAGCATTTTGTTTTTAATGTAAACTGATGCTTTTTACTTACGCCATATGAGAGGTGTTAAGTGTTAAAATTCACATTTTTAATTATTTATTATATACCAGATTCTTTTGAATCTAAAAACTAAAGCATGCATCATAAAACTTATTTGTAACTGTCACAGTTACATAGGTGCTATTACTTTGTGAACTACTGGATTTGTAGTTAGCTTGGTCAGAATAATTTAAACTACTGTGATGTAATCTGAAGATTACTGATACTGAAAAACAGTATAAAAAATTATACAGCTTCTAGAATATTTTTGTTGTGCTTTTTTTGTAATTTGAGAATAGAATTTAAAAATATGCAAGCTTGGATATGTGAATAAACAGAGATGGCACAGAGGAGACAGTTTTAGAAGTCCATGGGAGCTCTCTCAGTTTTAAAACTTCTGTCATTCTGGGAAGTAGGATGCTAAAATGGATTGAAGATTGTAATTGGTACAGGATCAAAGACACAAACTGATGTGCAGAGAGTTGAATTTTGTGTATTTTCATCCCAGAAAAAGTTTAATGGGCATATATGGGGCTGATGCTCCTAAATTGCTGTTACTCCATTAAAAATGCTATCTGTCTTCAGGGCACTGATTTTAATACAGAAAATTGAATGTTGCTTTCTTTCTAGCTCATCTTTCAGCAAATTGAATACTAACGTTCATGCCAATCATACAAGAGTGTATTAAGTTCAGCAGCATAATCCAAAAGCAAGAAAACTTCGCCTGCTTTGAGAGGTGTATCAGAGGCCTCCCTTTTTCTAAACAGACCCTGTTCCTACAAAATGTAATTTTTTTCACCAGTAATGCCACTGCTATGCTACACTGGCATGGTGCTGCTCACAGCCGTGGTCTGGAGGCGTGGTACCTCTAAACGAGTGTTTTATTAGAGCAGATGTGGTGGGTGATGTCAGATGCCACTTAGCCCAGAGCCTGTCTCTGACAGAAGCCAACAGTCGATGCCTGATGCAGAAACAAATAATAGGTAGGATGGTCTGTCGCTGGAGCAGTATCTCTGCTTCAAACTGGTTTTGGCTAAGAAGAAACTCTGAGCTTATGTAATAAAGTATTTATGATGTGAAGTTGTTCTGTATGTTGTTGGACACAGCATGGAAGTGTGGGGGGGTAAAATGGTGATTCTTCCCACTACCTTCACCCCCTGGAAATACAGAGTAGTCAAAACTACAATATTGTATTTCTGTATCAAATGTCCTTTTAATGTCAGAGATACAATAGCGAGATAATATTTTTGTTTTCTTGCATATCTGTCCACTTTTCTATTATGTATAAGAATATGTACATTTCTTTTGTAGCCACGTCATGAATACTTTAATGTACCAGTGTACTAAATGGCTTCATTCATCATGCATGCAGAATTTCAGAGGAGATAGACCTGTGACTTTCTCATGACAGAACATTATCATCAGCTTGCTGAATCCAGTCATCTTGAATCTAATAGAATGCCACAACCATTCTCTGCTGTTGTACTTTCCTCTTCCCCCTCTGTTTTACAGTGTTGTCTCTTCACATGTCTCATTTCAACAAAACTTGTGCTTGTTGGCATATGGTTTAACTTTTTTATTGTGTGTAAGCTTGAAGTCTTATGCTTAAAAGTTCTGTAGCATTTTCTGAGCTAAACATCTATATACTGCAACACATATACTGTAACATTATTTAACCCACATTTATCTTTCAAATAGGTTGTGGTGGTATTTAAACGTACACTAAAGTCTGTAGGTGAAGTTAAGACTTACAGAGAAAGTAGTGGAGGAGTAGTATCATGTGAAATGTGTATACACACAAGTATTAAATGATGTTGAATGAAATTCTGTGTTGCATGCATCTTAATTAAAGATGCAAATAACACTATCCCTTTCTGAAGACTGGCACAATAGTGTGACTGAGCTTATAAAAAGGAGGGAGGCAGAACTGATTAGGTCAAAGAAAATAATGGGTAAATCTGAAATTAAAACATGTATTTAAATGTTCAGAACAGTCTTGTGAATAGTTTAACAGTTGCTGCCACTGAAAGAGAGAAAAATATCATTGCTTTACAATAGATAATAGAATCATAGAATCATTAAGGTTGGAAAAGACCTCTAAGCTTATTGAGTCCAACCATTAATGGTTAGGGTTGGAAAGATCTAAGTCCATTAACAGTATGCAATATGCCTTCTTGAACTGGCATTTCCAATTTTAAATGCAGGCTGCCCTGTGTATTGGAGAACAGCCACGAGGTTGAATATAAGTGCATTCAGTTGAAAAGTGGGCAGAGTGAGAGGGCCTGCAATGCATCCTGTTTGTAACCTAAAACCAATGCTGACTTTGTTTCCATGGATTATCAAGGAGGTGGTTACTAAAACGAACCACAAGAAGCTAGTTCCATGTACTATATGTGGTAATGCACTACTTTCCAAATGTTAAACTGACATAAAAATGGGAGATTTAGGGGATTAGACAAAAGATTTGGATTGGATTTGCAGCATTCTGAAATCTTAGAAACAAGATCACAGGAGTGGTTTTCCATTTCCAAGTTTGCCTTTTTTTTCTGTAAGCCATTAACAATGTGTTTGGATGTCTGGTTAATGCTGCTTTAGCCTGCATTATTTCATGCCTCTTGGCTTAAAATGCTGTGCATTGAGCTGTAATGAGATGCTGTTTTTCTTGTTATCTGTATACAGCTGCTTGCTTCTAAATGACTAGGTAATGAATTAGCTTTTCTGGCATGTTTGAAATAAAGTATTGCATGCACTTTTGTCTCATGTGAATCACTTTTTTTCCTCATCTGTGTTCTGATATTTCAAATTTGTGTTGTTTGCCTTGGGTGATTCTGAGCTGCAGGTAGTATATAACACTGCAGAATGTTTTACATAAGAATTGGATAAAATGTTTGACACTAAAACAAATAATGTGAACAAAACATAATTCATTCTGTTTGTTTCTTGAAAGTAATAATTAAGTTATTCCTCTAGCAAAAAACATTAGCCCTTTAGGTGTTCCTTGAGATTATATTGTTGATGAGCACATAAGAAGGCACATCTGCCTCAAGGTTACTGCTTTAGTAATAAAAAGATTAAAATATGTCTAAGTTCTATGGGTGATGTGTCTGTGGACAAGTAGCTAATGTCCTTGAAATAAGTTGCTTTTAATGGTTAGCTAATGACCTTGATTTACTTGAAGAAATTTTGTGTTTAAGTATATGCCTGCTGAAAATCATCTCAGACTTTGAATTGGCAGTGAAGACAACAATACTAAATGTCTCTAAAACCAGTGGCAGCGCTGCTCTGTAAAGAACTTTGCTTTCTGGTAACTTTGTAAATATCCTGTTTCACTCCTGAGTAATTTTCAAGTGTCCACTGCCGTCTAATCAATTTAAAATTGAAAAGTGAATTTATTTCAAATCTTTTGAAGACCCTGAAATGATTGGGAAGTTGTATTCTTTTAGAATGCTCTTGAGTTCTGGTGCCATAGTTAGTTAACAGTGTAGGATTTCTTGAGTAAAATGGTGGATAGGGGAGGTGGGTGTCTTCTAAAATGAATGCAACTAAGTAATTTGGGAATATAACACAAAAAGTTATATTAAAAATGCTACATAGCCATTTCTTCAGTCAGTGCCTCCTTTTGGGGATTTGCTAAAATACACATGTAAATCTTTAATCCTGCCATCCTGTCTGACTTTGTCAAGGTCACTGCAGTTCTAAGAATATTTAAATATTGCATCAGTGAGGGATAAAAACCAAGCCAATGCTACATCTTTAATACACCAAGTATCTTGTTTTCAGAGTTAACTTGCCTTTTTATTGCAATTTTTTATTTGCTGCTGGATTTTAGAAGCCGTCTCAAAATGCTGAGAGATGGCCTGTTCCAAGCTCTGACTGACTTTTGAATGAAGTTGCCTTAAAGTATCATAGCGTGTTCCTTCACTGCTGAATCACCTTACACATGAGCTGAATGATGATAGTAAACTCGATCATTTCATGCCGCATAGTCAAGGTTGATAGAGACAATGTTCTGATGTTATTTGCAAGGTTTGAGGTGTTTAATTTTGTATTTTACTGCCACTCTTTTTCCAATAAATATTTGCAAAGCAGTTGAAAAATAATTTGTTGGCTGCCTTAACTGTTATCTGCCTTTTTTTTTCTGCTGCATGACATGTCTTGTTTTAGGATGCTAAAGTAAGTTTATTCATACTCTTGATATTAAAACTTTTGTTTTGATATGGACACAGTATCCGCTTTTATTTACTATGGCATTGTTAATAGTTATGGAAAAGGACAGCCTAATATTTCTAGTTCAAACCATTTCTTTTCAGATGCTATGGAAAAAATGAATACAAAACAGATGATAATTCTTTGGAATTTGGTATTAAACAACTTTGTCTGAATCTAAGGAAAGCTTTCTAAGATTAGAATTAACCTAAAACTTTATGCCTGGTGTGGAATAATAAAATTGCTGTCCTAAAAACTCCTCCCTCTTTGAAGGGGATCAGTTTGATACCAGGCATACCAAGGTATCTTGACCTGGTTTTATGAATTAAGCATGGGATCACTGTAAAAAAAACGCCCAAAAAAACCAACCAAACAAAAAAACCCAAAACCAAACAAGCAAACAAACCCCCAAAAAAACAAACAAACAAAAAAAAACAAAAAAAAACCCCCAAAAAAACACCCAACCACTTTTTATAAAGATCTTAAGGGATACTGTATCTTGCATCGGTAGTTTCATTCACCCATTTATTCATTCTTCCCTAACAGATTTTTGAGACCCTTGAAACAATTCATCACAAAATTCACTGACTCCATTGCAAGATCCTTCCCCATCCCTCCCCAGTTCCTATCTCTGTTACTCGGCTGTGATTTGTTCCCTGCTGGTACATCTGAATTGTTTTATTTTTATTATACTTAAGGGCAATGGAAGCTACCAGCTATTCCTGTGAACCATGGCAATCTAATTAACAGCTCTGTGAAAAGTGCAGCTAATACCATGTTTGCAGACTGCAGTACTTCCATGTTTTCATGTCTTCTCAGCTTTCTTTTTCAATTCAGCATCTTCCATACTAACTCATGTACAGCGCCGCTCGATAGAAACACAGTGTTCATTTACTACTGTCTCAAATTTTCCCTCTCTAGGAAGCAGAGACCCCACGTAGTGTACTTGAAGAAATTGGATTGACATAAATCTTCTCTTCAGCTGATGCCATCTCAGTGTTTCATACTGTAAATGTTCACTGCCTTCATTGTAATGTTTAGCTAATGGTGTAAGATGCTGTTTGTCAGTATTACTGTTTTGCTAAGCTGCTTCATTCAGGCCTACAAGAAAAATACTTTGTTTTTGGAAAGGGAACAAGAAACCTAAGTTCAAAATTTATAAATGAAAGGGAATTAGATTTAAATTGACTCAGCGTTTCCTTCCACTGCATTTATAGGAAGATTGCATTTGACTTCGATAGGTCTACTGTTTTTTATAAGCGAACTTGACTTCAGGAAATAAATGTATTATTATGACATAAGCATAGCCTACCTAAAAGAAAAGAAACTACATGGACAACTCCAAATATGAAATGTTATGGTGTAGAAATTGTGTTTATGCAACCAAAGAATTCGTTCATCTACATTTTAGTCACAACTTGTGATTATTCTGCTTATTTCAGTTGTTGCATAAAAATTGGAAATATCTGTTTACTACTGAATTTGTCATTATACCAAAGAATCCTGCCAGGATCTGCATATCAAACTGGTAAAAAACTGTTAAGGTGATAACTGCTTTTTTAAGAAAACTGATCAACTCACTAGACATGAAGGTGTATTTTAGTGTAGCTGCCTTGAGCAAAACTGTGCAAGTTACTATCAAAGGGAATGCATGTAGGAGAAAAGGAAAACCAACCCAGACCAGTAAGGAAACTTTTTAGGTCTGATATTAGCTTGCTTTGACCATGAACACAAGAAAGGAGGTCAACTTGCTAACTGAATAGAGAGATGCATAATGAAAATGGAATACTTTCAAAGATGGGAAAGAAGAAGCTTTACAGAAGGGACCTTTTATTATTTGCTTTCAAAGTCTACCAATTAATTTGTATTTATTGGTGTTTTATAGTTATGCTTTATTGGGTGTATAGGTACCTTTAGGACACACTAAGTGTCAAAGTCATTTAACTGCTTTTCTTGATCAACACGTTAAACATGTGACACATCCCTTAAAAAACTCCTGTGTGATGTACGGTTGAACCAACTAATTTGCAGTGAGAGCTCTCAAGCATTAGATTTGTATAGTATATTCACTACAAATCATGTAAACTGATGTCCAGTAATATTTTGACACTTTGAGCGGACTTTCAGTAATTACGAACAGAGCCTGTTTCACTTGCGGAAATGTGATCCATGTGTGGTTTTGAGGAGACAGTGGGAGTCTACGCTTGGGAGTAGCCAAGTTCTGCTGCCTGTCCCCATGGAGGGGGGTTGTCTCCTCCCTCCCCACCCAGATACCTTCCCCTAGGAGATTTTGGCTTGTTCACCTGAGTGGTGCCATGTTTTCACAAAGCTTAGCTCTGGCAGTGCTGCTGGCAGCAGCACTTCTGTGGCCAGCTGGAGAGTGGGTTCAGTAGCACCCAGCCAAAGGAAAAGTGCAGCGTTGCCACCTCCAAGGCCCCTGATCCAGACCCCAGCATCAATACTTGTGGCCACAGAGTGGCCAGCCAGGGCCAGGCTGTGTGCCACTCCTGTGGCAGTACCAAGGTGGTGCCTGTGAACTCATGCCATTAGAACTTGTCCTCAGATGCCCATTCTAGGATTTACACACAGATTCCAGATGACCAGAGACTGTTTTTGTCGCAGGGCATTTCCCCGGTGCACAGTGGGCAGGGATAGATGAGGGTAGAGTGGTAGTGAAAGGACCCTGTGTGTGAGATTGAAGTGGTAAGATGGATTTAAGTCAAACTGGAAGCAATTTTATATGTGTTAACCATGTTTTTAAAGTTTACACTGTCACTTGTATGTGCTTGGCTGGATTAAGCTTCATTGTGATTGTGACAAACTGTTTGACCTCTGTCACATTGGTTTAGTTGTAATAAATGTCCATTTTTACACCATTGCTGTGTTTATATGTAATTAGTGCCTGTATTTGCAGAGGAAAGAAGAGGCCACTCAGTGCTGGCTTAAAAAAAAAAGAAATTTTATTACAGTGCTTAACCTGTTCTTGAGCACTTCATTAAAAAATGTTGAGGATACTGTGTCCAAGTTTAGTTATTTACATCCATTTAAATTGTAGAGAAAGCAATAAATTAGCAACTTTTTGGAAAGCTTGCCACATTAAACATGAAATTTATTTAAGTGGATGTTAAATTGATGGGGTAGTACCACTTCATTTGAAAATTAAACCACATGTTGAGAGAGATTTCTGGATAATACAGACTGAATATTCAGTTCTTTTCATAGAATTCTGAGCAAGTCAATGCAATGTTTACAATCCTGGTCTCAACCAAAAATATGTCAGATGAATCTGTTCTCTACCTTTCTAAAAGAACTGAACTGCTTGATGTTATCAGCAAAAGCATGGGGAAAAATTAAGATATTCGGGCATTTCTGAAATTAATTTGAAATGAAATTCTGGTTTTTGAATTTCCTCTCTTGTGGGGAAGAGTTGGGGGTGTGGAGAGCTAAAGAATAAGTAAGAATTTCTGGATTGTTCAGGCAAGTTGATTGTTGTCTTGAGTGTCTTCAACTTCACTGACTTAAGTCTTTAACTCGAAGAGGCCTTCCTGAACATCTGCTGCTCCTTTTGGGGTAAGGCCACAGTGATGGTCACCCTGTGGCTGCCTCTGTCAAGTTCCCACGTACCATGGGTTACACTTGTCCAGCTTGCTTCGCAGTCTGTCCCATGGCTTGACGAAGTGTTACCTGTCCGTGTCACATCAGTTTTGGTTTTCAGCCATAGATAATGAATCCACCTGATACATCAGTGCTGAGCAGGAGTAGATGTGGAATAATTGGGGTTTATTTTAATTACAGACTTACAGTGAAAGCAAAATGAGCTGCACTCTTTGGGTGATGTAAGAAAGTAAATTAAGCTTTTAGGTTATTAACTACCATAGACTTCCATCTTTCATGTTTTGTAAGAAGTGCTGATCCAGGACAGGAAGCAATAGCATCTTCTAGCAGGCTCTTGCATGTCTTTAGAAAAAAACCAAGTTATTTAGCGCACAGGAATGTCACTGGTAAACCTGAGGGCAGTTCCCAATACACTGAACGTGCTAATGCAGAACCAGATGCAAAACAGCTATGCTGCCATCACAGGGTGTAAAAGTGGGAGAGGAGTCACTTGGGATGCATTTTGGACAATGTGCCCTATACACAAGGGCTGGGGCCAGAGAGGGAAGGCCTTGTTGGGTGTCCACAAGAAATGCCTTGCATTCAACACACAGACATGTGCCACCCCTCCTCAACCCCTGATGGGGGTTTGCTACTCTGGACAGGCAGACAGGGAATGAAATCCCACAGAAGTGGCCACCAACAACAGTTGGAGGAAAGGCAGTCTGCTGCAAGAGGCGAGCCCAGTTTCCTGATGCCTTAATTCTGCTGGGCAGCAACAGTGCCCGTTCCTACAGGGGTTCCCACTGCACTGCCACTATTCCCCTTGAGCTGCTGAACAAGGCAGAGCTGCTGCCTGGCTGGGCTGTTCCTCCCCCACTGAAGGGCAGGAGCAGCACCTGCTCCCCATCCTGACTGAAATGGGGCATCTGGCAGGCGCTGGCACTGCCACCCTGAACCTCTGAGTAAATGCCAGAATTACTCCAAAGCACCTCCGTGATCCCTGCAGAATTCACAACTGAAAAAAAGTATTTTGAAAGCTGCTGCTTTTAAGTAGTCATTAAAGACAAAACAAAACTTGGCCCATATTAATTCACTTTATAAGGTCCTTTTCTGTGGAATATGTGGAATAACACACAACGGGAATAGGCTATTCCTTAAAATTTAAATTCTTTCTGTGTTCTTCTGGGGCTTTTTCCCTTTGGGAAAGAAAATAATTAAGCTTAACATTAAAAAACTTCTAGTCTGTCTCTCCAGAATAAAATAGCTCACTCAGATAATAATAAGGAAACACAAAACCATGCATATAACACTATTTAAGGTTATGAAGCAGAGAAACAATACTGAAAAATACGAACTCCAAAGTTAGAAAACGGGTGGAATCCCAGGTTTCATGCTAACAAATGCAAGCTAAATGTCAGATCTACAGCACTCAAATTCTGTGTAATAAACAGATGATGTGTGAAAGTGAAGGGCAATCACAGCTACCAGTCCTACACTGCACAGGTACAGCCAGTGCATTTGGGTCCAGACCTCAAGAAAAACAAGCTGAAGCTTCAGCCATTGTAGTAGCAGAAATAAAGTATATTTAAATTTTTACATGCAAAAAACAGCAAGTTTGGTTTGTTGTTTTTTTTTGTTTTTTTTTTTTTTTTTTTTTTAATACAGCCACTCAGCTTCCCAGATCCTGTTGCAAAACTGTGGGGACAAGGAGCCTAATTACCCATGGAATTCTCACATGGTTGTTAGTGGGCACTTAAGTTTCTAATCCCATGGAGGCCTGGTCTGCTTATTTCATCTGACTGGTCACAGGTTCCCACCACCCACTCCACCAGTTTTACTTGAGCTGGAGAGCTGATTTTGCTGGGATAATGCTCCATGACATCCGGCCGCGTGACACACGGCATAGGCACAGGCACAAGTCAGCTCTCCCACCAGAGAGCTGTGGGAAGCAGGGCACCCCTGGGAATGGAAGATGTTACTGGCCCGTGCAAGTGACCCAGCAAGACAATTGAGCATGTATGAACAAAATAGAAACTTCAGGGAAAATTTGTCTCTAAGGTGTGGTGAGAAAAAGGTACATTATAAGAAACTGGTGGTCACAAATTTCTCAAATGGAATTAAAAACTTAGTGCTGTCTATCCTTTGAAATATGCCTTTTAAAAAAGTTATTATTTCAAAAGTTATGCTAATTAATTACAATTCCTACATCTGTTAATAACTAAAACATTTAATCAAATTAACTAAGCTACAGCTCTGCCTACAGTTATGACAATATATAGTGAAAGTTGGGTTTGAACTGAACATCACTTTTGTTGTATTACTCCATACGGGACAAGTTACACATGAAGAAAGAAGGAAAAACGTATAATCAGCATGCTAGGTGCAGTATGCATTTAGAAAAGCAAAAATATATATATATATACCATATCCAGAAGCAATGTTCACTTCATCTTAACTATCCTGGGGAAAAACATTCTTGCTGTGAGGAATGCTGCTGGTAAAGTTCAGATACCCAGATTTTCTGAGGAGTTTATGTTACATTGCTGGGAGTTGTAATGAATTTGTATTTGGGTGCACTCCACGCCTGACTCATGGGGTCTGATGGGTTCTCCAACGGCAGGGGCCCAGTTCTTGGGAGAGGCTAAAGACAGGGAGGTATCTCTACAGACTGTTAGGGCACCTGCACCTTTGGTGCCACAAGCTCTCTCCAAGTGTCTGAGGACACTGAGGTGCCCAAGTTAAAAACCTGAAGATAAGCCATGTGAAATACAGTACATCTAACAGCAGAAATATTTTAAATAAAAGAGAAAAAACAGTGGTAAGGATTTATCTAACTGCAGGTACTTTGCTAATGTAGCTGTCATTTCGAGGTTTTGTCTGTCCCAATAGTTTAATTTTTATGTACCCTACTCTTCACCTTGGCAGTAGGGTGCCTTAAACCGTTTGTAAAATAAACCTAAAAAGGCTCTAAGTCAAGTCCTCCTCTCTCAAAAACATGAAATATATATATGAACTTTCATGAATAAACCCTTCAGTTTCTTCAGCCACTCTGCAGCCATCTTGATTGAGCCGTCACAATCACATCTTTGGTTCCCAGATGGACACTTTCCACCCCTCCAGCACGGCTTAGGCAGGTTGTTTTCACCTACAAATGGTGTGCAACCAAGAGGTATGCAAAGTATTTCTAACCTCACTCGAGGATTACAGTTGCATGGTCTCCACTCTTACTTGGGGATTAAGGTACTGAATAAACTGATTGTTTCTCTGTGTACTTGCTACTTGGTTTTAGTCTACTGCAATCCCTACAAGCAATCAGCTCAGCAGCTCAGTCAGGGCAGAGAAAAATCCAACACTCATGACAAAAAAGCTCCTACGGGGCGAGTATTGTACAATCAAACAGTGATGTCTTTGAGATCCCTTTTCTCCAACTTATAAAACGATTCTATTTTCTTTGTCTAGAAAGAGATTTCTCATAAACAGATGAAAAATACAAATGGCAGTCATCCACACAGACCTGGATCTGCAGTGCGGTGGGGTGTGAATTTACTGCACACTGGCTGTTCTGTACTAACTCCTTACAGGGACAGTAAACACTTAACACACACGTAACAGAAATAAGCATATACCAAAGAGGCTTCACTTCTCTATTTGTACTCAGTGTGCATCCAGGTGTTGCAGCAGTTCAGAGGGACAGAGTAGCTAGAGTACTTGACATTCACACCTTCTACAGGACTTAAAACTTTTAATTTTCTCAAGCTTTGCACACAGTAAACTACGTTTCTTTATTAGGAAGAAACATTTTAATGTGCAAGAACACTTTATTTGAAATTCAAATATATCTGGTGCCCTATTGGAAAGATTTCTTTGTCAGCTCTATTTTTATCAATTAGTGATTTCTGAAAGTAATTCTCACTTTGTTTTGGGAGTTTCGCTATTTTTTCCTCTGCTGCTTGATCTCTTTTTACCCCTGCTCCTGGATCGAGAGGAACTCCTGCTTCTGCTCCTGCTCCTGCTGCGTGTCCGACTGTGACTCCTGCTGCGACTGCGGCCTCTCCTCTTCCTGCCTCTGCTGTGAGACCTCCTCCTCTCTCGACTTCTCGACCTCCCCGACCGGCGCCGCCTCTTGTTTTTGCGGCGGTTCTTTTTCCTCTCGGATTCTCCATTTCTCCGGTAGGAATGGTCTGGGCTCGGGCTGCCCCTTCTCCTGGAGCGGCTGTAATAGTCGTCACGATGGCTCGATCTGTTTCTCCTCTCAGAGTTTTTAGACAACTGATGAGTCCGTTCAGGAGAAATACGTATGTCTCTATTGGCCTCCCAAAACTCGTTGTTTGGATTTTTGAATACATGAAGAAAGTTGCAGTGTTTCCCTCTTGGACACTTCTGCCTTTCAAATAAGCCTGCAACAGATTAGGGTTTGCTTTTTTATGAACCAGACCTGTTAAATCTCTTTCTTCATTATGTACCAACTGGAAGAAATGTAATAAACTGAATTTTGCTTCTCTAAACAGAAGAACGTACATCTGACCACTTAGCAATTTAATTCACACAAGATTAATTTTCACTGTGTACTTTTCTTGGAATTAGCTTTTTAACAGCTATGAAGATTTGGTTTTAGCTTAGAACATACTTAATTTTTCATTTAATTTCATTAAATTTTATTTACCTTAATGTAAGAAGATAAATCTAGGTAAGTCAAATGTTATAGTTACTGCTAAGAACTGTTGATAGTCCAGAAACTGCTGTTGTTCCTCAAGAGATAAATTAGTATTTCCTGTAGTTTCACCTTAAGAGTATTATTTCCAAAGCTAGAATGCAAACCCTTATTTCTAGACCATGGTAAATCCACTAGAACTATTCAGACACTTAGATGACATGGTGTAATGCTCCCTTTCTTTCCTGGATCTACACAAGCAAGTTAGCACATTTGTCTTCCAAGCAGAAATGAATACAACATTAGGCAGATCTGAAAGCTACAGACTAATCCCTCTTTTTCACTTCCATGAGTGAGTACTCTCTCAGTAACCCATATTCTCTTTTCCAAGACTCACCACATATGGCAGTTTTCCACCTTGTCACAGGACAGAATTCACAATGAAGCTGTCTGCCTGCATACCATCGTCCACTGAACAGAGCCAGAGCTGCCTGACAGTCCTTCTCCCTTTAAAAAGTAAAAATAATAGATGGCATTACCATCACACAATCATTTCAGACACCCCTTACCAATTTTGGGCTCCCATTACAGTATGAGAATGAACTGAATGGATGATACAAACACTTCTTATTCATTACTCAACTCTGAAGTTTAGTTCTAACACTTAGTAAGACTGTGAGTACTTACGACTGGTACTGGACATACACATTTCCTCGCAGGTGAGGCTCATAGTTGCAGCTGACCTGAGGGGATGGAAACATGAAGTTACAGCAATGGAAGGTTTATGCTGTACAGCAGCTCACATTCTGAGATGGGCAATTCTCATTTATGACAGTTCATCCATATCAACTTAGAGATGATGTTCTTCTGAACACTTAGTGTTAATAAAAGAAAAAAAAGCAAAAAAGCCTTTCTGGCTTATGTTTAACTGTTTCCAGCATTAAGGTTTGATTAACTCTGGGACCTTGGCTTCACTTAGTCCACAAGACAGCTTGTACTCCATTGTCTTGCACTTGTCTGCGCCAACCCTACTGTGCAACAGCCAAATCCTGCTCTGACAACAATTAGTAGTATCCTCAAGTAGAAATGAGGGATTCATTACAGTAAGAGACTCCACAGCAATGTATCTTCACAGCATCCCTGTGAAATGGGTTTGAAAAGCTAAAGACACCATCTTTCACTGTACAGTTCTGAAAAACCTTTTTTTGTAATGATTTAGCATTCAAAGTATCTAAAGCTCTCAAAACCACACAAATTACCTTTGAAAAAGCTTGCTGCTAGTTACAAAACATTCCAAGACAGGCAGGTCCAAGCAGGTGGAACCCAGTTCTCCAGGGCAGAACTGTGATTCCAGCCTCTGTTGCCCGCAGGCCTCTTCCAATATCCGCAGCAAACGAGTTTAGCAGCTCCTTTCACCCCTGAACCCTGACTGACCCTTGGAATACCTCTTTGTATGCTGGATCAGGAAGGGATCACACTATGCTGGATCACACTAACAAGCAGTCGTATAATTAAGTATTACAAGATAAGGAGTCAAACTATTTGAGATAAACAGTGTCAATACAAGAACAAGTGAGAATGATTTTGCCATAGATATTTTTGGGCAGGAAAAGAACCTTAGTGTTCTAGAGTGGTGTTTTATCAGGACCTTCCAGATTCTGGAGCAGCTTCTCAGAAAAAACAGCCAGAATAAAACCTTGGGCTGCACTGGAAAAGGAAGTCAGCTCAGTGAGGGGTGTGTATAATCTGATTCTAAATGGTCACAGTCTCAGCTCACTCACAGTTAAGATCCCTGCAGCCAACATGTCATTCCGAAGCATCTCTAATGTAGTGAAAATGTCCGTGAGAATCACCTTGCTGTTGCACAATTGCCTCAGGAGCCAAGGAATGCCACACTAACAGTCACAGGGACCCAAGCATGTGCAGCTTAGAACAGTAGTACAACAGTGCAAAGCCAAGGATCTGACTTGGCTGATAAGGCTTTTCAAGCCATGCTCCATAGGGAATCTGCATCCTGTCTTCTAGTAGAGGACAGCCTGCTAATATCCCATGAGTCAAAATATGGAGGGTATGCTCCTCTCCTCCAAACAAGTGAAGGTTTCTTACCTATAAAGCTCATTATACAACTACTGAAAACTCACTCTTTCTACTTTCCTCTTGCTTGAAATGCTAATGCCATCTCAGTCCTGAGGCAGCTGTCAGTAGATGAACACAAAAGGAGAAAAGGCACTATGTGCCTCCTGGTGACTGCAGGAAAACACTCAGGAATGGCAAGCAGAAAGGGATACTGCAATAGATTCTGATACAAGGAGATTGTACCATCCAAACTGCGTATTTTGGGGCAACATGGGACTGTTAACACACATCATTCATCTCTGAGGTCTCCATTTACAGATCCCTCTTTATCCCCAAAAGAAATCAGAATATAAATGGGAATAAAACAGTACAAAACACGGAGCAAACCAAATGCACAAACTAAGGATGGACGACAAATCTCAAGACCATTTATGTAACTTACCTTCCTATAATTCTTCCTACTTAAATATCTGCTATCTTTTCAGTTCATTGTAATCTGATTTTATTTTATTCAGCCAGTCCTAAAATGACAGTGTTTGGGTGTACACTCCAAATACATTTCATTCCCCCACTATTTCATTCCTGAGGCCCAAATTTAGTAGCTCAGATGTATTTATATTGTCTAACAGTCTTATGGACCCTCTGGGGCTTAGCATAGGATAAGAAAAAAGAGGACTATGAGATAAGTGGACTGTTGAGCAGTGTGAATAACTTGCAATAAATATAGAAGCACAAGTTTTTGTAACAGTTCAGGGGAATGGGAGGGAAGATTCATCCAGAGTAAGATGGTGCTCTGTAAGAGCAGTGACAAGTTTACAGGTGACCTGAGAGATGCACAGTTTGCTGTAAGGACACTGCATAGTTCCCTAGTACACACAAGATTTAGCTGGGGCATGCTGGACAGAATTTCTCTTAAGGCTCATAAACCTCCCTTAGATGCCTACCTTGAATTGAACCACCTTCCCCACATTCTGAAATTCGGGGAGCACATCCTCATAGAACTCCAGGAACTGCTGGTAGGTCTCCTCGTCACTGTACTCGAGACTGGCATCTGTGTCATAGTCGTCTCTCCGGCACTGCTCCATGCCAAAAGTGATGAACATCCCTCGCACGAGCAGTGTCTTGCTAGATGTGGGGTAGTTATGCTTGCGAGAACACCTGGACAGGAGTAGTGAAGAAAGAAAAGTGGAAAGATTGGCACTTTCAGCAGAAAATACACTTGCTGAAGCTTCAAACATTTGCCATTTTCAATTACAGTTATAAAAGAAAATCCATTAGTGGCAGATCAAGATATTTCAATTACTAAACCAAATCTTTTGGAGGGAGTTTGTACATAACCTTAATGCTTCCTTAATGCCATTAACAAACACG
Source organism: Callaeas wilsoni (assembly GCA_013398955.1). Taxonomy (NCBI): domain Eukaryota; kingdom Metazoa; phylum Chordata; class Aves; order Passeriformes; family Callaeidae; genus Callaeas; species Callaeas wilsoni. Next base: position 10,211 of record VWPU01002521.1, on the reverse strand, counting down.
TTCTTGCTTAAGAAAGCACAACTGAAAAAGCGATAGATACCAGTGTCGCAATGAGAGCTGAAGTAATTTCTTTTAGACTACCAGGGTTAATGTGTTCCCATTTTCTGAAGGGCTTAAAAGATTGTCAGGAGTCTCTCTATAAAGAGATTTTAAAGCAAGTCCCTGCTCTTCTTTTTGCAAACTGAACAACTTTTACTGAAGTTGTTCTCATCATATGGGGTTGGAAAGCGGGAATGAGGGAAGAACAGCACATTTAGACTGCATCTGTATGATGAGTACAAGACTGGTATTTTTCCACTTCTAAGAAAAAAAAAAAACAAACCAAACCAAACCAAACCAAACCAACAAAAAACCCCACAAAACCAAAAAGCAAACAAAAATAGATTCTTCCAAATCAGTTGTATCTTAATCTGCATCTTCTTGGCAGCCATAAAAGTATTAGATCTCCCTCACCACCCATCATATTCAGGCTACCTCGCTAACATGCTGAAATACAGTTCTCCCCTAGACACCTTTAGATTCAGTAAGAACTGAGATGTTCTCCATGTTTATTTCACTGTGCTTTATGATTCCCATTCAATACTTGCCCAAGCAACTGGGTCATGCACTCTCCAACACATTTCTCCTTTTCATGACATGATCAGAAAAACATCCAGACTAGTCTGGTCTCTTTATGTCACTGGACAGCACAGATGAACTGCAGGAAGGTCAGCTCTCAAAATGGACAATTACAACCTGGACTTCAGCTAGAAGTTTTTCTGCACCCAGTCAGTCAGAAATGGACTCTCACCTTCTGGTTGACCCCTTAGACTTCAAAAAGCAAACAACAACAACAACAACAAAATCCAATCTCCAAACCTAAAACCAAACCAGGAGACAACTTGATGATTATTATATATTTTTACATTTTAGAAGCTGCCTCCTTTTGCTGTTCAATTTCAGTAATAGAACACGAAATATTAAACCCACCTAATATTATCTGTACACAAAATGATATATTCACATGACAGAACAAAAGGAATCCCAAGGGAAATGAATGACACAAGAATCCAATATTACTGTAAAATGTTGGGGTTTGAATTACTGGGGAAACTGGTAGTAGCAAACTCAGCCAGTTTTAGCTTCTTCAAGACATAGTGAACTTTGACATGATTCAACAGTTATTTGTTGATAACACTGGCTCTTAGTTTTTCACAACTTCTTCCAACCCATCCTTTCAGTCCTACCCTAGCTGTACCAGTCCTTCAACTTACAGACAGCACCAGACATTAAAATGGCCAGATTATGAAGGAAGCGGGTATGTGAGGAAAAGGAAGGAAGATGAAAGAGAGGTAGCTGAGATCAACAGGGGTGAAAGAAGAAGGGCAGAATATGATGTTTCTCAGTATTTATTTTCCAAGGGTTATTCATAGTTCAAATGCAAAGTTCAAAGCAAAACTGAATTTTATGCAATCCATAAATAATCCATGGAGGTTATCTCCATTAAAGACCACTGAAACAAAAATACTGCAAAGATTACGAAGACCTAGGCGTTGGGGAAAAAATGCTGTCTGCAGTGACATACCTGGTGAAATTTTTATTATGGAATTCCACACATATTTCAGAATAGAAAAAAAAAATATGTGAACTTGAAGCTTCCATATAGTTGAATTATCTTATAATTGTCCACAATACACATCACACTGGAACAAATTACTCCTACAGTAAAGAAAACTACAACAGCTAGACCACGTATGTTTCAGTGATACAAGTTAGTAAAATAACCTCATAAGTTTCTGCTGAAGATTCATGTAATAAATATCAGTCCTTCCCTGCTAAAGGAAGTTTCTCCTTAGCACAAAAAAAATCAGGGATTTTCAAGCCAGAAGCTGCATTTGGATCATCATTGTTCCTGGTTGCCGATGAACTGTACTCCATAAACTCATTTTTACTTCTGGCTTCCTATATGTCCTCTGGCAACAAGTTTGCCATTTGTTTCAGATGAGAAAGTCCTTTCTTTTTCAAAGCTGGTAAACATTCTGAGACACCTGACTAAACTGCAAATAATCATTCCCATCCTACTCCTGAGTTGGCTGTTCGTCTACCCCAGTCCTCTTCCATCCCCTTCTTTGAAAGCAGAGTCTGGACTTGTCAGCCACTTCTACAGAGGTGTTGCTTATGTCTCATGATCCTGATGAGCTTCTCTGTTCTTGCCTTTTACTACACCTCCCTCCTAAGATAGGGGCACCCTGTCAGTGTACCAGAATCACAACTGAATGTATCACACAGTGAGAACTCTGGAAGCTACCTGACAACTTCCCCAAGTGTGCAGATTTACCTTGTTACTTTAGTCCATTTGAGATTTGAACATATGCAAATTAGAAAATATAAAAAACTAACATATGACATATCAGGCGTATACTAATAACAGACTATATACATTCTGTCAGAATGTATCTGTGCATGTGTCTAAGGTAAGGAAAATTCAAGTCTGACCAGTGTAATCAGAATGCACCATCAATAATATGCCATAACAGTAAATAGCTCAATTCCAGCCAGGCAATGCTCTGCTCTCAATCCATATCCAAATACACATAAGTATTTTATGCAGCAATTTTTCCTCAGTTTGCTTATAACCTAATTAAGTTGCCTCCCTTTCATTTCCCCAACACACTTCTATCCTGGTAAATATTCAATGGATTACCTGTCTCCAAATCGGCAGGAACCTGTTTTAATATAAAAAGGGCAATTGGCTCTATCCTTTTCTGTTCCCAGATTCTCTGGAGGCTCTGGGTTATGCCAACTCACGCCATTCTCCAGCTGTGGAAGAAACATTAAAATAGACAGAAGTTAGAAAACAGTAAAGAAATGGAGTGTCAAAAATAAAACTAACAACTGAATTCACATGCAGTTACGAGCACTATGTTTCTACAAGGCAAGCTGAACCTATTTAAAGCATTGTTTTTCAAAGCTGCCTTCTGCCTTGGGTCTCCCTTTATACACCTGTGTTGTGGTTTAACCCCAGCCAGCAGCCAAGCCCCACAGAGCCACTTGCTCACAGCCCCACCAGCGGGATCAGGGAGAGAATGGAAGGGTAAAAGCTGGAAAACTCATGGGTTGAAATAAAGACAGTTTAAGAGGGAAAGCAAAAGCCAGGCACACAATAAAAGCAAACCCAGGAATTAATTCACTGCTTCCCAAGGGCAGGCAGGTGTTCAGCCATCTCCAGGACAGCAAGGCCCCACCATGTATAACAGTGACTTGGGAAGACAAACACCATCACTGCAAATGTCCCCCCTTTCTTCCTTCTTTCCCCCACTTTATATCCTGAGTATGATGTCAGATGGTCTGGAGTACCCCTTTGGTCAGTTTGGGTCACCTGTCCTGGCTGTGTCTCCCTCCAACCAACCATGCACCCTCTGCCTCTTCACCAGTGTGGCAGATTGAGAAGCAGAAAACGCCGTGGCTCTGTGTAAGCCCTGATCAGCAATAACAAAACATCTCCACATTCTCAACCCTATTTTCAGTGTAAATCCAAAATGAAGCCCCATACTAGCCACCATGAAAAAAATTAACTCTACCCCAGCCAAAACCACCACAACCTGGCAGAGAGAAAGCTAGGACTATTTACTTATTTTTCTCTGCAACAGCCCAAAGCTCAGCAAGCTCATCATTATCACTGTTACGTGCATCTAGAAAAGGCTAAAATAAAAGTAACTTGCCAAAGGTCAGAATTTTAAAAAATTAAATTCATAGTTAGCACTGGAAGTAAAAAGTGTCCATACGGATCATCTTGGGTCATTAAGATTTCTGTAATTCAAAATGGCCTTACCAAGTTGCAAGCCTCGAAAGACTACAACCAAGACATATTTAAGAAGGAATTTTCATTCTAACCAAACAATCTGTAAAGCTGACTGGCATAAGTTCTCATTTTAAATCAACTGAAAATTCTTTTTATTCACAAGCAGCATTTGACCCAGCTACCAATTCTGTTCATGACTTGCAGCCGTAATTTTCTATCACCAGAACAGCCCTGTTATGTCAGCAGTAACTGAACCCTGAACTGATACTCTAATGCAGTCTCTAACATACCACATTTCTGACTATTCCTTTGCAGACATAACTGCTAATGCATCCTGAGCTCTGGGCAGGCAGCAGTTCAGAGCAGTTTCCTACCCATCTTATGAAACAGATTCTCTACCTAAAGAATTGTTTAAACATGATTTGGAACCAAATGTAGCTCCAGTGTAGCTAATGGCAGTCAATAAACAATGGATAACTAGGTTAAAACTTATTTTTCTGATTCATGCAGTGGTTTAAACAGAGCAAGAATCTTCACAAGTTTAACCATGTGACAGGGATAAAAAGCCAAATTATTCTTTAAGGCAATCTCTAAGACTCAAATGAAAACTACAGTTTTCTTTGCTACACACTGCCAGCTTGAGATCAGTGCTCTTCCAAGCAGTCAAGCTTCTCCCTCCCCCACCTTTTTTTCTTTTCCTTAAGGATCTGTGCCCTCCTCTACCACTGAATCCTCTTATTTAGAGCCTGACATCTGCTTAAAAAGACAAGTTTATCTTGCCACCCAGGACTGACAGATTTATTTAGAATTACAATTCACAAACCATCATGCATAGTGTTTTTTAACAGCACACAGCAGTATTTCCAGGTTCATTTTGACTCAGACCTCCTGAACGGTCATCAGCATGCACAACTGCACTGCCACCAACCAGCCAGAAATATGCTTAATTATGTTCCACCCAGTAAATAATTGTTTACAGCTCATGCAAGCCACTATATATTAAATTTATTCAAGCCATTAGGTTCTCGAGAGCAGATGGACAGCATGCTAGAAGGCAAACACCGGATGGAAATTAAATTACTTTTCAGTTATTTTTTCAAAAAGTCTCTGAGCATACCTGACTTTCAGCTTGATCCAGCATCCTCTGCACAGCTGCCTATAAATGGTGCAAACACAGGACTAGTGAAAACCCTGAGGACACGCAAAACATCTGGTTTCTTTAGTTAAGAACCTAATTTACAATGCTCAGTGATTATGCATAATGAAAGTGTGATGGGGTTTGCTTTAAAAACAGGAGATTTACTTTGGCTCTGTAGCAATTAATGAACTACAAAGCTGTTAAAGGATACATCAGACAAGACCCTCACAGAGATGATTTTTTAAACTAAACAATAGACAACATAAAAGTTTAATTTTCTTTTTTAAAATGATCATTGAACTATTGATGCTTAAATCTATCTCCTGCTCTAGTACACAGCCTGGTTACAGTTAAATCCATAATTGTTTAGTTGCACTAAATGTTTTAACTTACACATTTTATGGAACACGCAGAAAAACACAATGCTTAGTGAGTTTCTGTTAAAGCAAGAGGTGTAATTGTTAAGAAACTTAAACATCATAAGTTAACCATATCTAGCCTTCCAAATACAAGGAAAGCAATGAGGATATTCTTTCCCTTCCTAAATGGGCTGAGCAAAACAATACCACTCTCCAAAACTGGCTGGACACTACTTCTAACAAATTGTTCTGTGAAGTTCCTAGAAAAAAGACATTTAAACATAATCAATACAAGAAAATATGCTAGGATCGGTTTAATTTGGAAGAGAATTAATGAAGTTAAAAAAGAGCAAATAAAAATTAAAAAATGCAATTCAAGATGAGGACCCAGACACAGCATCTGGTACTGATCACCAAGGATGTCAGACAGTACCCACCCTAATAAAGAAAAACAAAACAGAACAAACAAACAAAACTCCCCAAACCACACAAACAAAAAAAAACCAAAACCACTCCTTGACCCTACCCAAAAATCCTCAAACCACCACCACCCATCCAACCAGAAAATCAATTTCTTCATTTTAGGGAGGGAAATTCGTTTCTTTCTTGTATCAGTGTTAGAATTTGAATAAACTCCTGTTTCAAGACACAGGCAAAACCAAGCAGACAACTTTCTGCTGCTCAAATGGGTGGCTCCGCTCCCAGCTGGGTAATCAGTTTCCCTCCGGGTGCCTGTCAATGCCCTCTATGAGCCAATTTAACTCACTATCCCAGTAAACAATAACCCAGAAAAACACAAAGCAAAGAATCTAACAACCAAACAAAAAAGAAAGCTGCTTCCATCTAATTCAGGGACACCAGTTATCCCACTGAGGGCTTGGGCAAACCCGGACACAAGGACAGACGGGAGGAATGAAATCCTGCTGTTATCATGGTTCAACTCTCTTCACTATATCTCAACCCTAAATAAAGGACACGAGCATTGTTTTCTCTCCCTACTCTGCAAAGAGAGAAATGGACACTTGAACACCAGAGAAGGTAAGGCAGCAAATACAACAACTGCTGTTCTTTGGCATCCCTCATTCAAGTGTTACATAATCAGTGGCACAACCAACTATTAACTGCAGAGAGCCAGAACTGTCTGGTCATGGCTCTTCTCCTGCTACGGCTACCAGACACAGCAGCAAGACACTTCCCAGTGAAATAACTGGAAACTTTGTGATTGTGGAGAATCTAAAATGACCAGATCCTAAAAAGTCACTCTTCAGTGGCAATTGGAGGCCAGTCCTCACACTGGATTACTGTATACAACATCTTACATCCAGGTCACTGAACTTCTAAAACTTAAGAAAAATATATCTTTAACAGAAATGTTATCAATGACTTGTATCTTCAATATCATTTTTTATTCCACCCAAGGAGCTCTGAAAAAAAGATACGTCCTGTTGGATGAGTCAGGTAAAGAAGAGCTGCAACACATCTTTTGATTACGAACTGTGTTAAGGAACAGCAGCAATGTACTTCCATATTCCAAATCCTCTTTGGGCATTTTCTTCAGCACTGTGTTCAACTGGGACATTAAGGAAGGATTACCTTTAACACATGATGCAGAACGTGCACTTATCAGAACCTGCATTAGCACAGTGCCTTTGTATTTACCTGATGTAAACATTTACGTACTGTGAACAACCAGATGTGTTAAAAGGAGTTACACTTCAAGGTATATGGACGCTCTGCATGCTCTTTAACACTGAATAATGGTTTAGTAACTTAGACAGAATGGGTTAACTAATGCATCTGCTAATTATAACAAAATCCCTCTTCAACATGCATAACCATTGCATCTGATCATGTCACAGGATATATAACATGTATATCCTCCCACCACCAGGAATCACCTCTCTCTCTCTCTTCTCCTGTTGCTTCTGCTGTGCAACTTCTCTCTCTTTTCTTTGCTGCTCTTCCCATTCTTCTTTGATCTTCCTCTTTATAATAAAAAAAAAAAAATTAAGGAAAAATGCTTTACAGTCAGTCAAAGCCAAAACTACCATGTTGCATTACAACTCCTTGACCATTAAGTTTTCATCCAGTCAGAAGCAACTAAATCTCTGACAAAAACCCTTTTAAGAGTTGTTGTTTTCTTCTCTTTCCAATTTTGCTTTTCTATACAAGACTGGAGAGTTTATGCTTTGAAACACACCAGCATCAAGAAAAACGGGTCCATCACAAAATAATAAAAGGCATTACACTAAATCTACCTTGTTGCCAAGCACAACTGTAACGTTTTACATCTTTATACCTCTTCTTCTTCTTGACGCTTTCTTGCAGCCTCTTCTTTTTCTTTCTTTAGCTTGAACTCTTCTTGGGCCTTTTCTTCTCTCAGCAACCACTGCTCATGTAGTTTTTGTCTACCAAAGAAACCAGACACCACTTAGACCACTCACTTAATGACTACCCATAACTGATGCAAGTGTCATAAATACAAATCAAATTTATTACAACAGTAATAACTGCAACTTATCTCTTTAAAAGAGAAAATTCCATAGGAATCATTCAGGCTTTAGAGAAAAGGACTGTGTAGCCTGACATATTCAATAAAGATTGTGTTTCACAGAATACATTCAAACTTATCAAAGAACCAAAATGGAATTGATTACAGAAGTGCTTATTGCATATATGCCATTTTCTAGATTTCTCACCTTTCTGCTTCAAGTTTTTTTTCTTCCTCTTCTTCCTCCTCCTCTTCCACTTCCTCCTCTTCCTCCTCAGACACAGATTCATCTTTTTCTGCAGCTTCTGAGAAAAAACACAATTCAATGCATCTACACGACTGGATGCTACAGCCAACACAGATACACAAAATGGTATCTTTAAAAAAACCCAAAAATCCCCCAATCACTTCTAGTTCCACTGACAGTACCGAATACTTCAGTTACCTGAGTCCCTTAGTTTGGCAAGCGCCTGCCGCTTTTTTTTCCTCTTCTCCTTCTTCAGAATAGCTCTGTACTTTTGATGGCTGAAGATGAAAGAACATTACTTATGTTAAAACAGCCAAACAAATAATTTTTACTATCATACATGCACTTAATTTCCTTCAGCAATACAAAATCCCACAAACTGCAAAATTAATAGGCATTTATATGAAACAGTAACTCGTCAGCAGCATCTGATGTGACAATGAAATCTGTAAATCTGTGGCTGTGCTGTTAAGACGTGCATGTGGGCAGCAGCAAGAAGACACCACACATGGGGTCTCATGCTTTTTGAGCTCTGCAATATTCGATGTCATCACCAGCTCCATGAAATCACCTTCAGCTCCTGAAACTTGGCCACTAGATAAGGTCAGGGAGAAAAACTTGGGGATCTCCAACCCTACAATTCTGGTACACCTTTCAGCACATTCTAGTCTTTCTTTTACAGGACATGAAATTTCAAGTCTTTTCTCTTTTGATATTCTCCACAGGCAGCAGTCTCAATGCACAGCTAACAAAACACACTCCACAGCCCCCACAGATAATGCTCAGCACTGCTCTTCTGCTACAGAAGCTTGGCCAGACTCTTCCCTGCTTGTCTGACAGCTTTGAACAGCTGCCTACAAGCAGCACCATGTTTTCACTACGGTTAAAATGCCTCTAATGTCTAAAACCCCTTTCATATCAAGCTTTTTTCTGTCAAGTTTCATTCTATCTTTCCTCTTCCTAGCCAGGTTATAATGGAGAAATAGCAAGGAGGGATGATCTTCAGCTCTTGTCATTGTGCCACACCACAATGTTGATGGGAGATCAAAACCTTCCCCTTTTGCAGTGTGTAATTTTAGAAGATTCCACAAGTATAGCTCAGCCAGCCAGAACTTCACCCACATCCCCAATCCTCTTTAGGATTGCTCACATCCTCACCACCTGGACGCCCGTGGGTGCCAAGGTGACACCACGGTGCTTGTCCCGGCAGCAGCACCTGCCTGCACAGACCAACGTCCCCACCTGGGCCCTCTGCCTCTGACCCGGCCAGCCTGGCCGCTTCTCACCTCCTGTCCCTGCCTGAAACAGATCGCATCCCTCAGTAGGGGCCTGGGGCTGCCGAGTGAGAAGCCCCTCCCCAGTTCCCTGGGAACTTCCCTTTCTTGAAGCCCAAGGAAGGCATGGAGGAACTCCCGTTACTCCCCGGCCAGCACAAGAGGAGGTGGGCACACAGCTGACGTGCACGGAGCAGCGGCACCCAAGCCGCTCCAGGGCTGGCGTTCGCCTCTCCCTCCAGCCGCACAACACCGGAGCAAAGCTTTGGCAAACACCTGGAGACCCCGACCGGGGAATCCCGTTGTGAGCACGGCTGCCCTGGCCCACAGCCTCCGCGGCGGGGCTGGACGGGGCTCAGCCCGGGCACGCACATGCCGCTGCCTCCCCGCGCCGCGGCCTCCGCTGCTCCTCACATCACCCACGGCCGCTGCTGTGGAGCTCGGGCGGCCGGGCACGGCGGCCCCGCTCCCCTCGATTCCGGCCGGGGGCGGGACCGGCAGCGTCCCCCGCCCGCCGCTCCGCTGCCTCCGGGCCCGCTCGCCGCCCCTAGCGCGGTCGCACTCCCGTCCCGCGAACCACCGAGCCCAATTCCCCCCGCCCCGCCGGGACACGGCCGCGCGGAGCTGCGCCACTGCCGGGCCCAGCCACGGGGCGGCCTCAGCTGCGGCCGCCGTGCGCTCGGGCGGTCCCGGCTAGGACGGGGCCGCGACTGTCCGCAGGGACCCGCGGGCCCTTCCCCTTGCCCCGGGCGGTCCCGGCCCCGGCCCTGCCGCGGCCTCACCTCGGCTTCCCCAGGGGGGGCTCGGGCACCAACATGGGCGCCGCCATCTTGCGGTGCCGACGGGACGTCACGTGACCCCGCGGCGGAAGGGCGCGCAATCGGTTCCGGCAGCGCGCGCGGCGGTGGGGCGGCGGGGGCG